>VUQH01081023.1:0-33224 GCA_015106775.1 Etroplus canarensis | reverse complement strand
CACATACTGATGGAATTTAGGGAGCACTTTTTTGAGATTTGCATGGTTGAAATCTCCGGCGATTATAAACAGTCTGTCGGGGTGGGCATTCTGCAGCTGGTTAATAGCTCCGTAAAGCTCACACAGAGCCTCCTTAGCATTAGTGCTGGGTGGAATGTACACTCCAATAATGAGAGCGGTAGTGAATTCCCGGGATAAATAAAAAGGTTTGCATCTAACAGTCACGAACTGCATTACCGATGAGCAGTAGTTAGACACAAGCACAGAGTCCTTACACCATTCCATGTTGATGTAAACACATATGCTGCCACCGCAAGTTTTATCTCACAGGGCTGCATTCCTGTCGGCACGAAACACGGTTAGCCCGGCTAGCTGAATGGCGGCGTCTGGAACACTGTCGCTGAGCCACGTCTCCGTAAAAACAAGGACACAGCAGTCTCTGTACTCACACCGTGAAGGTTGCTGGAGTTGGATGTAGTCCAGCTTATTCTCCAGTGAGCAAACGTTGGCCAAGATGATGGAGGGTAGTGCCAGCTGGCTAGGGTTTGTTTTTAGCCAAGCAAGGACACCCACCCGCTTCCTGCGCTTCCGCTTCCTCGAGCACCGTTTGCGATGTCGTCTCTCCCGGCCGCCGGCATCAGGTGACGCCGAGGACTGAAGGCCTGGTCCACGTAGCAAGCCAAGGTCACAGCATTTGTGGAGTACATCATCATGCAGGTTAGTGGCTGCACGATTTCTTAGTTGAAGTATGGTCTGACAGTTGTAAACATGGACACCACTGTCTTTGATGTCCATGCACTTGAGAATTGGGCTAGACAAGGATAATTATACCAATATAAGGTATAATTACAAGGATATAAGCACCATTTTTGGCTCCGGAGTGGCCGCTGCGTGCTACTGCCACGCCGCCATCTTCATGGCATTTGTAAAAAATTGTGTTTACAAATTCTGAAACAATTTCAGAATAATGTTCTTGAGCGTAAAAACTGCAGCAACTTTGAATATTCCATCATCTACACTACATAATATCATTAAAAGATCTGGAGAATCTGGAGAGGTCTCTGAGCGCAAGGGACATGGCTATGATCTTCAGACCCTCAGGCAGCACTGCATCACAAACAGACATGATTCTGTCATGGAAATCATTGCATGGGCTCAGGAACAGTTCCAGAAATCATCGTCTGTGAACACAGTTGGCCGTGCCATCCACAAATGCAGGCTAAAGCTCTATCACGCAAAGAAGAAGCCATATGTGGACATGAAATGCTGCAGTCCAGACCTTTCACCAACTCAAAAGCATTTGGTGCATCATTAAATGTAAAATATGACAAAGAAGACCCAGAACTGTTGATCAACTGGAATCCTATATTAGATAAGGAGAAGGTCCAACAACTGGTTTCCTCAGTTCCCAGATATTTACAGACTATTTTTTTAAAAGAAGAAGGGATGCTGCACAGTGGTAAACATGGCCCTGTCCCAACTTTTTGAGACATGCTGCTTCCATCAATTTCGAGATGAGCTAGTGTTTTTCATGAAATGGTAAAAATCTCACTTTCAACATCGAATGTTTTCTGTGTTCTTTTGTAAATTAAACATTGGTTTATGAGATTTGGAAATCATTGTGTTTATATTTTACACAGTGTCCCAGCCTTTTTGGAATTGGGGCTGTACACTTTTGAGTCATTCCATGAAAAATGAGTGAGTGCCTCCTATCTGACTCCCTCAGAATCAACTGATTTTTATGTAACTTCAGTGTATTTCATCAAATTTTGCCTTCATACTTAACTGCACAGATACATCTGCTGTGGTGACCCCTTGGAAAAAAGAAAAGGGAACAGCTGAAGGTGCTATTACAATGAAAGGTAAAATTTTAAAAGTTACAGATCTTCAAAGTACTCAGTGGTGGGTTGGAATTTAGTCATTTTTATGTCGTCTCATTTTTCCCAGCATTTTTAACCCTCATAACTTATAAAGTTCAAAAGATAGCCACATAACATTTACAGGGCTGAAGATCAGCTCTGTTAACAACTGCAACTAAATCAGTTTTATACTCCTTCAAGGAAAAATCTTGTTTTTGTTCAGTACTTTTTTCTATAACCAATTTTGAGCAAAAATATCATGGGAAAGATCTCAGTTTCAGAGGCAAAATGGCTCCAATTTAATGTCCATGACTTAGAGTAAGAGAAACAAGCATTGATATGTTGATGTTTTATCTATTTTCTCATCATTTATTGAAGAAACAAGTTGTCAGAACAACTTATACCAGCTTGTCTAGCCATGATTCCTTCTGTCAAAAGATGTTTTACAAAATAGTCATATTTTAACATCCCCTGAAAATAGCTTATGGTTGTTAAATGGAGAAACAAATTCTGTATAGATGTTCTTTACCCTACAGTGTGAAGCACCTCGAGGCGACTTTTGTTTTAAATTGGTGCTATACCTTACAAGCAAAAGGTCCCTGGTTTGATTCCAGGTGGGGACACAAGCCCCTGTCACCATGGAGGGTTGCGTCATGAAGGGCATCTGGCGTAAAACCTCTGCCAAATTACCAATGCGGATTAATCTGCTGTGGCGACCCCTTGGTGGAGAATATAAGGGAGCAGCTGAAAGGTACATGCTGACAGTGTCAGAGACAGAAATAATAATTTTAATAAAAATGATAAATGTGTTTTTCAAACTTTACCTTCATTAAAAAAAGGAAAAAAGAAACACCTTACAGCCTGGCAGACCTTAGGCATTCTAGCTGTAAAATTTTCAAGGTAATCTGATGAGATTTCTCCCCATGCTTCCTGCAGCATCTCCCACAAAATGGATTGGCTTGATGGAGTCTTCCTCTGTAACATACGGCCAAGCTGCTCCCAAAACAGCTCAAGAGGGTTCAGATCTGGAGACTGTGTTGGCCACTCCATTGCAGCCAGAATTCTGGCTGACTGCTTGTTCTTTAAATATTTCTGACACATTTTGGAGGTTTGTTCCGGGTTGTTTTCCTGTTGTAGGATGAAATTGGTCCTGATCAAGTGCAGTCCACAGGGTATGTCATGGAAATGCAAAATCTTGTGATAGCTTTCCCTCCTCAAGGTTGCTTCCACTCTGTACAAATTTCCTATTTTACCACCTCTAAAGCAGCCCTAGACCATCACGCTGCCTCCATCATGATGGTATTAAGCACTGTTATTGCATTTTTTCTTTTGTTCTGCATCTCACAAATGTTCTTCTGTTTGATCCGAAGACATCAAACTTGGACTCAAGTCCACAACACTTTCTTCCAGTCTTCCAGTGTCTGTGCTCTTTTGGCCATCTCAGTCTTTTCTTTTTACTGACCAGTCTGAGATATGGCTTTTTCTTTGCATCCTAAAATCTTCTCTTCACTGTTGATGCTACATAGTACCTGTCACTGGTGTGTGACAGGTACTATGTAGTGCAGCTGCCAGTTGATGACCTGTGAGGTGTCTCTTTCTTAAACTACACACTCTCAGATATTTGGCTTCTTGCACAGTTGTGCATCGGGGCCTTCCACTCCTTTTTCTGTCCTTGTTAGAGCCAGTTTGTGCTGCTCTCTGAAGGGAGTAGTTAACAGCATGGTAAGAGATTTTAAGTTTCCTTACAATTTCTCGCAGTGAATAGGCTTCCTGTCTATGCGCAACAATAGACTAATGAGTCTCTAAAGAAAGTTCTTTCTGGCCATTTTGAGCCTATAAACAAAGAAACAAATGCTGATTTTTCAGATACTAAATGAACCTAATGAAAGCCACACTCGTTTTTTGCTCCATTAACCATATACTATAAATATAACCATTTTGTAAACTCTTTACTAGAAAGTCAATGGTCCTTCTTTTTTTTAATCTGTGTTCTGAAGTTATGTGTCCAATATTAATCTAATTTTAGTTGAACATGCCTCATTAAAAATCAAGCTTAATTGAATTATAATTTTGAAAAATAAAAATTCTCAGTGTCCACGAGCAGGTAAAACTATGTGTCTTTATTCTTTTTCTTACCGTTTTACATGTCATTTTCACATAGTAATGCTGTGTTAACATGTATGTGTTAAGTTACCGGTTAAGATTTGGGTCAGCTGTTAACATTCATACATGCTCAGGGAGGCACTTTCAACATTCAGTATTTAAGTACAGCCCCCTTGACATCCAGTAACTTAACTAACCTCCATTTTTCTCCTTCTTTCAGAAAATGTTGGATTCCTGGATGTCAAATGAAAAGGGAACCTCGGTGCTAAACCTGAGACGAGCAGCCAGAGTGTAGTTCAGCTCCAGATGTGTTGAATTAAATCCTTCTGCTGCATCCCAGAATGCCTCTGAGACTGGGCTAGCTCATAAATCAACACCATCTATATCTAGAACAGACAGCACACAGACAGACACAGCTTGTTTTGCTGTTAGCTGCTACCTCTTTTTTAACACCTACCTCTTTGCTTTTACACAGTGACTCAGCAAACATGCCAGAAAACATCCATTCTATAAAGTGCTGTGAGGAAAGGGGGAGTAAGTGGTAGGGAGCATGGCTATAAGAGCAGGGAATGGGGGTATAATTTCCATGTAAATTTGCCATGTGGTACAAATCTTAACTGACATACCTCACGTTTCCCAGCTTTAGGTTCCTTATGTAACTTTCCGGGAAGCTTTTTTTCTTTCTTTTTTGTTGGTCTGTCTGTCTGAGGTATATATGGCTAAAAAAACACATCTGGACGATATATTTGACTGAACTGACTTTAAGTAGTGCTTGAGCGATGCCAAAGCATGTCATTAAATGTTTGTGAATGCGATCCTTACTATTCTGCACAGGATTCTATTTTGACTTTTAAAAACAATAGAGACTTGTAGCACCCCTGAACTTTCCTTACATAAGTAGGGGAAAAGCGTATACAGAGATATACAGAAACGCAAAATACAGTGTAACATCGAAGCTTCACAGCAGCTAAGCAATATTTTGGGACTGTGAGCAAAATACATTTTATCTGATACAGATCAACATAACCAGTGGGACCAGGAGGGACTAAATTTCATTATGCGCACGAAACCACTGCAAATCAATGCTGCTAAATGGCCAGAAATGTTGACCATGTCATGAACTATATTCAGTGACGTTAACACCACCCCCTGCCTTCAGATGTAGTCGCGTAATAATATTAGTGAAGGACTGCATGTCTCAAACACATTAATCGGTTAAAGAATTCGAAGGTAGGAATTGCTGTTCCCAAAAGTAAAAAGTGTGTTGCAAAAAGTAAAATAAAGAGAAAAAAGTGAGTACAGGATTATGCCAAGAATTACAACATCATTTTCTTTAACTTAATTTAATTCATTTAAACAGCTGCAAATATTCTCTGATTTAATCTCTGTTTTGGACTCTTGAGAGAAATTAAATGCCTAAAACTCAACCACTATGTCTTCCCCATTAACTATGACCCTGTGTGACCTTGACCTCTGACACCACAATCTCATAAATGTTGTGAGATCTTCTATCCATCATAGGCATTAATCAAACAAAGTTTGGTAGAGATCTAACGAACAAGTCAGATCCTTTAGTGGTAACAAGTGGTAGTGGTGGAGGCATAATAATTAGGTTTTCAGCTACTAAATACCAGGCCCACGCGGAATCTGCTCTCCACAAAATTCCACAGATTTTCTGCAGAAGAGGCATGCTTGGAAAATGTTTGCTATTTTCTCCTCTCTGTCGCTGGTGTATGCTGCTGTGACATTGGGTGGTGTGAAAAAAGCTATCCTCAACTCTTCATGATGAAGTCAAAACTTTCAAATTAAAAAGTTTGAGTAAATTTATAGTTATTTCAGTAATGTTGAGAAAAATTAGGGTAATTTATTGTTTTAATTAAATTAACATATTTGCTCAGGAAACAATGATTATGATATTTTTTTTACTAATCAATGAAAACATAAAATCGCCTCGAAGAATTCTGCAGATTTTCCCCGTGCATCACCGCATGCAGAAAAAATCCACTGATTCCTTTTGGGCCTGCTAAATACATCATGAATCCTAGCTATGTTGCATATCTTCTGGTGCTGAGCAGGTCAGCATTCGGTGAGTTTTTATGCGTATCAGCAGTGGTCATTAAAACCTGAAACATAAGCTTAAAGAAACAGTTCATCAATCTGAGGAAAACCCATTCTAAAATCTATCTGTAAAACATGAAGCTAGCTACTGATTAGCTTAGCAAGTCTTGGTCTATGCCAAGGGAAGCAAATTCCCGCCTGCGCGCGCACACACAAACACACACACACACATATACCAAACCTAAGGTCAAAAACAAATTCGGGAGGCATTTAATTATTCTGGTTTTGGCTTTTGCATCATGACCTTTAAGCATCTTGTCATGACTAGTTGCTAAAATTTGTTCTGAAAGTTTATGTTGCAACCATTCAGGGTATTTTTTTTTTTTTTGCTGTAAACTCTATCTATCTATCTAGATCTTTTTTTAATTATGTTGACAGTGAAAGTGAATTTTTGAGAATAAGGTCAAAATACCAATTTGAGAAAAAAGTTTGAATATCGAGAATAAAGTTGACATGTCAAGTCAAACTACTAGCATTAGTGTACAGCCGTTCCAAACTGTGTAGATGAGTTAGCGAAATTGTTCTTCACAGTCGGTTTTAGAACACAGAAACACAGTGTGGTAATAAGTATTAAGATTTTAACGAGATGGTGCAGAAAACTACATCTGTCCAGAAGAAAACAAAAACACACAAAATAGTATTTTATTTTTTTCCCCTTAAATTTCAAGTTTATTCTCAAAGTCAACAATAAAATATAATGAAAATTACTTTTAAAATGTCCTTCTATTTTTCTGTGTCGCCCAAATACTCCTTCGTAGAGAAGATTATTGATACAGAACAGTTCATTTAAATCCATTAGTATAGCATGAGCTGGTGTCTAGAAATGTGCAGAAGAAGCTGAGCCACAAAACATCAGTCACTATAAAGTGTTTTCACCTGACGTCACCAAACCAAAAGTCAGTAGATACTCACCAGGCAAAACAAACAATGAACAACACAGTTTACCGTGAAGGTTGAAAAAGAAAACGCAAAATGGTTAACTATTGATATGTTTTTGGCTGTCACAATCGCTCAGACAGAGAAAAACATCAATAGTACTAGTGTCTGCCCAAAGTTGTGAAGAGTCAGGGAAAGCAGACAGAGAACTTATTAAAAGAAATGAGATGATTATGGATTGCAAGCCTCAGTCAGAATTTGGATGGGAAGAATGTGGATAACACTGAATTTGCTCAGCTCATTTTGTAGCTGGTATGTATTTCACGTCGACATTTTCACTTGCTTTTTGTGACATAAATGTATTGGCTGTAAGGTTACAAATTGAATAGTTCAAGTTACAGGTTCGATAAAGTTTAATATATGAAAGCTTATATCAAGGCAATATTTCGTACTATTTAAAGAACACCAGTATCATATGTCAATGGCTGTGACAAAGGATAAACTTACAGGAGGCAATATTTCAAGATCCCCGCTGAACAAACTGAGATCCATTTCATAGGGATCTTCATCCCCAATTAACTGTAGTTTTTTCACATAGCATTCTTTTTCTTTGGTGTCCAGTCTTTCTCTGTACAGCTGTTCAGATGTGTGTGAATTTTTGCAATCAGATGTTGAAGCTTGATAGTGAAATTTTGAGTTTTTGTCCATGACTGCTTATGCATCCTGTTTGTTTTGAGTGAGCTATATCTCCAAGATGATGCCACTTATGGTTCTGGACTGGATTTGCGGGGTTCGTGAAAACACTCTATAGCTCTATTTAAATGCGTGTGATTTATGCTTTGTGGTAGTAGCGGAATTGCCAGGCAGGAGGAGAAAAGGAAGACCTCAGAGAAGGTTGATGGATATAGTGAAGGAGGACATGCAGAGGGCCGGTGTGAAAGAGGATGCAAGAGATAGGGTGAAATGGAGGCGGATGATCCGCTGTGGCGACTCCTAACGGGAGCAGCCAAAAGAAGAAGAAGAAGAAGAACCTTAACATTAAGCAGTTAGTATTAGGAGTAAAAAACTATGTAGAGCCAGACATGGTAAATTTATGGTAAATTTCGTTGCACTGTACACTTGTGTCTTGCAATGACAATAAAGGCTATTCTATTCTATTCTATTCTATTCTATTCTATTCTATTCTATTCTATTCTATTCTAAAGCACTGGGATCGAATTTTCAAGGGTGTCCTCCCTCCAGTACATACAGTATGTATATCTGTTAATATACTGTATTGGACTAATTAGTTCAAGTGCTTGTCTGATAAAGCTCCTTTAAAAACTTAATGTATTGTGAAATTTTAACATCCTAGATAACAATAACTACAGTTGGTAGTTCAGGATATCTGTTAACATTTACTATAGTTCCTTTGGGAACTAATAAACATGTTTCACTGGTTGTTCTTTCAAGTTAAGTAAATGTGAAAATATTGCAAATATTAAAGCAATTCACAATTCACGGACAGTACATTTCAGTACAATTCCAAATTCATATTTTATATTTTGTATTTTATAGTTTTTTTATTCATAATTAACTCTGCATATATTGTGTCCTTGTATCATATTGGAATTTCCTCTTACATACATCTTGCATTTCTATTTCTGCTGCTAACAGAGAGCTGCTAAACAAATTTTCATTGTACTCTGTGTCAGTGACAATAAATCTCTTCTATTCTATTCTATTCTATTCTATTCTATTCAGTATAATATAAAAAAATGCACAGCACATCCATTTCCTTACAACTGAAATAGTTTCATTCACAAGGTACATTCTGCTCAGTAATGTTAAGTTTTGCTACTACAGCCTTGGTCTAGTATAACCAGCTCCTTCTGGTGTCCAACATCAGCTCAAACTACAAAACTGCAATTAAAGGAGCAATATACAAAAACAAGAATATCACTCTCAGCAGTCACACTAATTACTTTGGAAATGAGATTACTGAGCCACTTTCGCTCTTTCATGCTTATTTATTACATTTTAGCATTTAACGTTACCCTGTAATTGCTGCTAATTTACTTACGTTTGTGGTCTGGGGTGGCGTTTATTGCAAATCTGCCTTTCATATGATTTTAATCTTAATGGTAATACTTCAAAACACTAAAAAAATGAATACACAAATCAACACAGTCAAAGAAAAGCATTTGTAATATTGTCATTCCCAGCTAGTGTGGCCTACAACTGACTCATTTGCCATATCACCTGAATGACTAAAGTCTATCAGAGGAAACACAAGGAAAGCAATATAATCATAAAGATAAATCAACTATTATTGGTTTTTTGGACAGTAATGGGAAACATGTATTTGTTTTTGTTACTATTTATTGTAAATGTGTCTTACATAATAGAACAATGGCAAAAAAAACCAAAACAAAACATGTCAGCAACTCGTTTTGTGTTAGGTGTGCACAGAACATATTTGTAAAAGACTTACCATGTGGTTCATAAGATATATTTGATCTTTTTATTTGCAACAGTAAAAAATTTGCACAAAAAAGAAACTGTTGCTGAAGTTAATTTGTAAGTACTCTCAGCAGAATCACTGACGCATCATGAAACACTTGATGAGTCTATTCTATAATGTGTTATATACACACCTCACAAAAACTGTTACCTACTTTGTACACTTTATATTTGAATTATCATGTTATGTACATTTTCTTTACAATTTTAAAAATCTCTCACAATTACATAAATCACTAGAAGAATAGTTCAGTTCTCCTTCGGATGCATATACAGTATTTACATACATTCATGGGATCACGTATGACACCCATTCAGAAAAGTGTTTCTTCGAATTGCATGGAAGGAATGGCTGAGCAAGTTAATACACTTCCTCCATACAACGTCGGGGTGGTGCACCAAACACTCACAAGGGTTGACAATCATTGTTGGGTTCAGCAAATTATCAATATTTCTAAAAACACTGAACATGTCTTCATTTTTTAAAAAAAATCTGTTTCAATACTGATTTGTCTGAAATGGTTTTCATCTTTATGGCACAGAAACTTGCTCTGAACTCAGCAGCTGTGCAACATCTGTTTTCCCTCCCATAGCTCATTTAGTTTAATTTAAGTGAAATGCAGAGTAAGAGATTGTGCTGCTAAGTTTGTTATGAAAAAAAGGAAAGCTTAACAGTCAGTATTTCCATACAAGACAGTACAAGAAAATATTTCTATTACAATAACCACAATGTTCAAGGCAAGGACAGATAATAGTGTTTCTTGGATGCTTTTGAATTTGGTAATCAATGTGATGAATTAGCTGTAGCAAATCACACAAGGTAAGACCAAAGTAAGAAAATAATTCAAAAAGATTCCTTTTAGATGGTTTATTAAATGTTACAATGGAGCCAAATTCCATTTTCAATGGATTGCAAGTGACAATAATAATAATAAGTTAAATCAAATTTTTTTTATATTTTCATCTGTAGGGGTAAATGGGAAAAATAGCTAAACCTCTCATTTGTAACTTCTGACAAAAGTCATACTACATTTATTCTCTTATGAATTATTCATTTCAAAAATGCAATACCATGGGTATTTTTTTGTAATTTGTTTTTTTTGACACAGTTATACTTGGTCATTAGCTAATGTAAATTCCTGCTATATTTGTAAATCAGTTATGCTACATTATTATGAATGTTTACATTTACTATAATTCTGTAATTGAAACTTGTGACTACACTGGCCATTTCTTTAGCAAACGATATATAGTCCTCCTTTAATGTATTCACTTTGGTGATTTAAAGTTCAGTCTCATCTTCTGATAACCAAATAGAGAAACTTAATTTGATTTTTATATGTAAATAATGTCATTTCATAAGTTAAAATTATCTGTGGCAAGATGAAGCTTCACACTTGATGCCAACTTTCCTTCATGCCTCTTACCATCTTATATCATATGACAGCAGTGACATAAAGAAAATGTTATTTAAAGTTATAACTGATATGGCATCACCAAATCATTAAACAGAAGTTGTGGCCTATCATGAGCACAGTTTTCAATCATGACTCTGAAATATTTTCTGGATCATCGTTGCATGTAGCTGCACTGTTTTGAACCAAGAAGGCCATTAAAATTACAGTTATCCCCATTTGCGTTCTTTTGACACGAAGCATTAACTAACAGTAAGACCGCTGTAAGAAAAGACTAAAATTCCCAGAATATATGGGCAGATGGCCAAAAATATCATGCATACCAGTGCAAATTATATATTTGTTGATGAGCAGTAATTCAACATGAACTTAAGCTTTGTTCTTGTATTCCAGGTCATCACAGACTCTATGGCAACAAAGAGACTTATTAAAAGCTAAAGGAATGTTGATGCATCTTTTTCTAATGACAAAGCATTAAACCAAGAGCCTAATAACCCCATTTGCTTCCTAATAGCACAGTCATGTAAAAAAACAACAAAGTTTTCACAGCCCTCCATGCAGTCGTAAAAAAAAACCACTCCATGATTCAACAGCTTGTAGAAGAACCTTTAGTGGCAAAAACCTGAAGCAATCATTTTCTGCACAACTGTATCAGTCTTCAGTTAATTTAGGTGTGTGGGATTTCTTTTATGCACACTCTTTCAAGGCCCCACCACAGCATTTAAATTGGTTGAGATCTGGACTGTGACTGGGCCATTGTAACAATTCTTTTCTTTTTCAGTCATTCTGTTATAGATTTGCTGCTGTGCTTAGGGTCATTGTCCAGTTGCATGATCCAGTTTTAGCCAAGCTTTAGCTGTCAGACTAATGGCCTCACTTTTGGTTTCTAGAATACTTTGGTATACAGAGGAGTTCACGATCGACTCAATGACTGCAAGGCGCTCTGGTCCTTTGACTGCAAAACAAACCCAAATCATCACCCCACCACCACCGTGCCTGACAGTCGGTATGAGGTGTTTGTGCTGATATGCTGTGTTTGGTTTTCACCAATTGTGGCACTGTGCAGCTAAGCCAAAATATCTCCACTCTGGTCTCATCTATGAAAAGAAGCCTTCCAGAAGCCTTGTGGTTTTTGTTCAGATACAATTTTGCAAACCTAAGTCATGCTGCCATGCTCTTTTTAGAGAGGTTTTCTCCTGGTAACCTTTCCAAACAAGCCATGTTTGCTCAGTCTTTCTTTTTTGGCTCTGTTATGAACTTTAAGATTTGACATGCTAACTGAGGCCTGTACGGTCTGAGGTGAAGCTCGTGGGTTTTTGGAAATTCTCTGAGCATTGCACAGTCTGAGATTTGTGCACTCCTGGCAAGACTGTCACATTGTGTTAACACATACACCTGAAGGTTCCAGACCAGCAAACTTCCAAAACTTCTGCTTTTACAGAGGTGCTCACAGCTGCTGATGATCCGTTGATCAAGTACATTTGATTAGCAGCACCTGGCTGCTACTTACTCTCTAAATTCCTATGGATCGGTAAAGGCTTTAGTTAGCTTTTCACAGGACTGCACAGAGTCCTGTGAAAACTTTCTTTTTCACATGACTGCATTTCCATTATGCTCTTGTTGCAGGGCAACAAATGAAATTCAAGCCATTAAGCAGTAAGTTTTTGCTAATATTACTTTTAAAAACAATATTTGGCTCCAGGAAGAATACAAAAAAAAAAAAAATGGGGGCTTTAAGTAGTAGCCAACCCCTCAGTGTTATAACTTTTATTGATATAAGGCTTTTGATTGAACATTAGCAATAACACACATCTCAATGTGTAAAAAATACTCTGTATAGCAAATCTTTCTTCAAATTAGTTTAGCTAAAATATTTGAGAATAAAGTTGTAATATACAAGAAGCTTATTCCACCTGTGAGGGTGCTTTGTCAAGTAACAGTTTTCTGTTTTAGTTCTTTACAGTCTTTTTCCTCATCACCCAATAAATTATCACAGTACCATGAGTGTACGTCACGCACACATATTTGAACATAAACACACTTGGGCAAACAAGGGAGTCCTGCACGAACTCCTTTAAAGGGTATCTGGACTGTCACCCTTCCACCCCACCGCCTCCCGTGTCTTTCGTCACACACGTGCCCTCCCCTTCCCTCTTCTCCGTCAGTCTACCAGAGTGGGGTCAGAGGGGTCCATTTGCAGATCGTCCTGTCCTGCTGCTTCGTGGAAAGCGGTGGACTTTGAGGTGTTTCGACAGGTGATCACTGCGGGCAAACTTCTTCTCGCAGACGATGCACTGGTACGGTTTCACTCCAGAGTGCGAGCGGCGGTGTCGGGACAGCTCGTCCGATCGTGAAAACCTGTTGAAAGGAACCCCAGGATGTAACTGATAAATTACTCAAATTAAGCAACTTCTCTGCAATAATTCCTCGCTAACTGCATCCAAATGTTATGCTGGATTCCTGTCAGTGATGTGATGTGTTTGTATACAGCACTTACTATGCGAAAAATAAAAATCATGCCGTCATGCTTTAAGCTGCCACATAATATAAAAGCCATGCCAGGCTGTTTTATATGAAGGTAATCTGATCAGTGTGAGTATTGCTTTGTGAAGAAGCCATCCCATATTTAGCGTAACACATGGGTGCTGCAAAGCCAAGCTCAGTCTATTCCTGGCCTGCCCTGCTGTGGTCTCCATGGGCTCCAGCCAGGTTGGGTGTCATGACAGCGAAGGGGTTAAGTGGATGATAAAGTAGCGCCTGTGTACCTTGGTGTGTGCTTGTATATTTTAGTAAAGCTGCTAAGATCCGATTGATCTGTAATGCAGACTGATTTTCCAGTGCATTTCCAGTCGCGGCAGCGGGCTGCAGACACGAAGGCGATAATTCAGAGATGTAAAGGCATCACTCGCAGTTATTTCAAACCATTTCCACTCTAGACATGCTTTTCACAAGTGGCCTATTCATCATTTTAATGGGCCAGTCATAAAAAGAAGATAACTGACGAAGCTTACAAAGCTACGCTGTGGAATATAAAGACGGAAGACTCCTGAAAGAAACAATGCCAACTCATAAAGTTTGTACTGAGATCTTTTTCACCTGCAAGTGACACATAATCTCATATAATACTCCAAATAAGACAGATAATCGGTCCCTAATAGAACAACAGAGTCTGCATTCATGTGAGACACGGGGGGCTGACATGGCTAACATGTTTATCCTGAAGAGGCACAATACTGGTGATTTTCATCAGCTTGCTTTTCATGTTAGCATGGACACATTTGCTAATTTGCACAAGTCACCAGGTAGAGTAGAAACTGACATTGTGTTTTGTAGTATTCTGTTGCTTTATTCAGACATCACACTGTGAAGGTGAAACTCATCTGCCCAAGTTAGTGGGATACCAATGCTGCCTTTGCTAGAATGATGAACAAATGTGAAATATGGATAAAAGTACTGGTCCACTTATGCATTATTCCTACAGGAGCTTTTATGGCATCCCGTTCTAATGGAGTTAGTCCTCCCTTTGCAGTTATAACAGCTTCCACTCTTCTGGGATGGCTTTCTACAAGATTTTGGAGTGTGCCCATTGGTGCAGAGGAGTAGTTGTAAGGTCAGACACTGATGTTGGACGTTCCAAAAGTGTTGGTTGGTGTTGGGGTCAGGGCTCAGTGGGGGCCAATTAAGTTATTCCACACAAAACTCATTCAACATTTATAGACCTTGCTTTGTGTACTGGGGAACAGTCATGCTGGAAAAGAAAAGGGCCTTCCTTAAACTGTTTCTATAAAATTGGAAGCACTGAGTTGTCCAGAATGGCATTAGGACAGGTCAACCCCAGAGCAACAACCACAAAGCATTATCCCTCCTCCACCAAATTTTACTGTTAACACAAAGCAGTCAGGCAGGTAACGTTCTCTTGGCATTCTGCAAATATTGATTCATCTATCAGACTGCCAGGTAGAGAAGCATGATTACAATAAAGGCCATGGCTTTTTACAACTTTTAATTCAGAAGAAACACAGCCTTGTTGTTCTAAGCAGGATCTGGATTTACCAAATACAATGATCAGACATAACATTATGACCACTGAGAGGTGAACTGAATACCATGGAATATCTCTTCATCCTGGCACCTGTTAGTGGGTGGGATATATTATGCAACAAGTGAACAGTTTGTCCTCAAAGTTGACGCTAAAAAGTAAAGGCAACACCAAAGTACCTTAACTTGGACTCTATTCTTTTTAATGGCCTGCAGGGGTAATAGCTGTGCTTGCTAAAAGACTTTCAGGCCTATAGTAGCCAATGGGAAAACGGCCCTCGGCTTGCTTTGTTTGTGATCGCTGTAAACGCTGTCCTGATGAATCTTTGAGCTTAGTCGCTAATTTCAGGTCTTACTGAATAAAATATGAACGAAATTCTAATTGGCTAATGACTTGTGTATCGTAACTCTTTAGCCAATGAGCGCAAAGTTTCACAGTCAGACTCCCTTTCCTTCATCACGTTTCAAAACACTAAGAGGAAGACAGCAAAAATGTTCAAGCTGCATTTTCATTATGGACTAATTCAATTTTTTTTTACATTGTCTTTGATTATTTTTTGAAGAAAACCTCAGTGTTATCAGTCCGCAGAAGATTAAAGAAATTATATAGTGTAATAGTCACAAATTAAAGCTGCTACATATAACAGTGGCATGGGGATGTGGTGGCTAGCACTGTCGCCTCACAGCAGTAAGGTCCTGGGTTTGAATCCACCAGCCAGGTAGGGGCCCTTCTGTGTGGAGTTTGCATGTTCTCCCTGTGCCTGTGTGGGTGCTCCAGCCTCCCTCCACAGTCCAAAGACATGCAGGGGGTTAAGTTAATTGGCAATTCTAAATTGGCCATAGGCCTGAATGGTTGTCTCACTGTGTTTGCCCTGCAATAGACAGGTGACCTGTACAGGGTGTACCCCACCTCCAGCACTGCTCAACATCCTGAACTGGATAAGCATTAGAAAATGGATGGATGGATGGATGGACATAAAACTAATTAGTTTTTGAGGGAAACACAGAGGGCGAACACCTAAAGTTATCATATTCACCAATTATCTTCTAATGACAATACAAATTAAGCTTAGGTAAAATAAATGTAGTTATTTCTGCCAACACAAATGCAAGGATGCAACCCCCTCAAAATTTGTGAAATACAGTTTTATTTTCAGAAGTAGCTATCTGAAAAGTTAACTGGATTACAGAAAAAAGGTGTACACATAGAATTACATTTCAAGATCTCTTACACAAACATAATGTTTGCTGCACACAATAGCCAGCACACTAATTTCAATCTATTTGTAGCTGCAAATGGGCACATGCTGTATTATTGGAACTGAGGAAACAACATTACTTTGTAAAGCCAAAAAGCTGATGTGGTAAATGTTGCTCATTACACGTCTGGATGACACAGAGCAAGATAAGCATCCATTCAGGGTGGTATTTCTCATAATAAGCCAAGGGGAACTGTGGTTGGATGTTTTCTTTTCATTTGCTACTTCCACCTATCCCTTTATATTCCACATAGATGGCATGGAGAGAAATTTTGCTTAGTTGAGCTTTGAATTTGTGACAGGCTGTCATCTGATGTCTTTTGATGGCATTTGCAAATATTAAGGGATTAGCGGGGTTTCTTTACCTACTTCCACTATAGAAACATGAAATGAAACACAACAATGTCTTTATGGTCTCTTGACCGTGTGCTTTTTCCTTATGTTAATCTGTGGATAATGTGCATGCAAGCATTATAGCCTGAAGCCATACTATATCAGCTGCAAGCTTGGGCATGGTAGAAGCCATGTATGTGTATTCTTCTGACGAGACCTGGGCCTGAGCCCAACTATAGCACACTGTACCCAGGAAGATCTTTCAACAGAACATGCATGCAGGACTTATGCAATTAGACAGCTGGATTGTTCTTCAAATCCATCTTTTTTGGGATAAGATTGATTCTCTTAGTCACCCCACCATCTGTCTCTCTCTGCCTCGTGGCTGCTCTCGCCATAACTCTTTTTCTATACGTTATTCCTCCTGGTAATCTTACTAGTTTCTCAGCTTTCCACACATGTCAGGGATAGCGGACAAGGTCAGCGAGTTCGTAACTGCAGGGGCGAGGGCCAATTTTGTTGATTAGTTGAGTGTGTTTTTCACTTAAGCTTGTGGCTTTTGCACCTCAAGTCCTTGGGGCGACTTGGCGTGGCAGCAGCACAACACATAGTATACATATTAGTGTGGGAAACACATATGCGGGTTTTGTTCTAGCTTGTCCCCAATCTTAGATCTGCCGCCGAGGCAGCATTTAAAAACAGCCTACAAGGGTGTGGCTGGTTAGAAACCTGGAAAAATACAAAAACAGAGATACTGGCAAGCGTGCATACTGTACACACTTTTATCCATCATCCTTTTTCCCTCACTTTGTTGAGTGGATCCTGTCAGCTTAAAGCCCTGTGTGTCAATGCGTTTATCTATACGAGAAGAAAAATTACCTACGTATTCCTTGTACACACAAACCAATAAAAAGAACACAAAACTCTTCTGAATGATTATAAAAAGCAGATTTTATCTCTTTATCTAGGTCAGCAGAGGCAGCTTTCTCCCCATGGTGGTCCTCATCTGATCAATAACCCACAATGCGTGATGGCTCATAAAGTAAGTACCGTCTATCCCTTTTTCCTTTGTCTCTCTTTTGAGCTCTAAGTGTCCAAATCTAAGGCTAAATTAAACCGTGACAGCTTTGTCACCACCCAACATTGTTTTGTTGTAATGATGAATGCGTCAGCTGACAAAGACAACAAGCCATAGCCCTGATGACAGATGTCGAGTACACACGCCGGAGTGTTTTTACAGCAAACCTTGGGTTCCAGCCCAGCCGCTCAATACAAACCTCACATGAGAGTCTCTGTGCAGGCCTGAGCTGAAAATACTCAGTGTTTGTGTGTGTGTGTGTGTGTGTGTGTCTGTCTAAATGTTTACATGTGACCAGATCATACATGAGCAAAACCATAAAATGCAGGCGGAGATTAAGAGGGCAAATAAAATTCCAAAAACTTTAAAGAGAAAAACAGTTTGGCAAAGGAAGGAATATAACTTTGACTCAGTTATATTTGGGAGTACAGCCTAAGAAATATCACTCCTCTGTACTTCAGAGGAGCCAACACATGGATCCATTCTAAGGTTACAAAGGGTACGAGGTGCCTGACTCTTTACTTCGCTTCCATTTCCTGACTCAGAGGGAGAGGAGTGGGGAACAGGCAACTTTATAATACAGCAAATTGCTGCTGCTGTCATGTAAGGACTATGGAGACGCAGGTTGGAAGAACTTGGGATTATATTTTTTAGTGTCACTTAGAGAAACACATGGTCCTCGGTGCCTGCAGTACATAAAAACAGCAGCGCGACCCTTTTATGAATGAAAAATAATTCACTGTTGTTAGCTTAAAACAAATGTATGCATTTTTACCTTAAATGCGAGCTATATGACAGCAAGATGTTTAATATTAAATGTAGGTTTACGGGTATATTGCCAGTTTTTAGTTTACCAGATCCTTGGACAGAGCGGTAACAGTACACACACACACACAAACTGAAAGACTCAAGAAGTATCTGCTAACTGACTGAGTGTGATGATGCTAAAAAATATAGTTTGTGCCTGTATGAATAAAGTTACTACCATCCTAGTGTATGTTCTTATTAAAAAGCAAATTTCAAGCTGCAATCAGCCGCCAGTGTCACATATTGCTCTTAAAAGTAACTTCTTATATTACAGAAGCACTGCCATTAAAAAGTAAGTGGTTCCATTACACTGTAACCTACAGAGAAAGGTGACTTGTCAGAGTGCTTTTGCATTGCCAGAAATAAACACCCCTTTGAACTTTACACTATATGGACAAAAGTATTGGCCGCTCCTCTTAATCATCGATTTAAGGGGTTTCATTTAGTTCCACTGCCACAGGCGTATAAAATTAAGCACCCAGCCATGCAGTTGTGAAAGGATGTATTATTCTAAAGAGCTCACTGAACTCCAGTGTGTTACTGTCATAGGATTCCACCACTGCAGCCAAGTCAGCTTGTGAAATTTCTTCCCCCCTAAATATTCCACCGTCAACTGTAATTAGTGTTATTGTAAAGTGGAAGCACTTAGGAACCACAGCAAGTCAGTCACAAAGTGGCAGACCATGTAAAGTTGCAGAGTGGGGCTGCTGAGTGATGAGACACATAGTGGATGGCAGTCACTAATGCCTGGATGACAGAGTTTCAAACCTCTTCTGTAATAAAAACTGTACACTTGGAGTTTCATGGTATGGGTTTCCATGGCCATGCAGCTGCATGCAAGCCTTACATCACCAAGCACAATGCCAAGCGTCGCTCGGAGTGCTGTAACGTATGCTGTAGCTGGACTCTGGAGCAGTGGAAGCGTGTTCTGCAGGGTGGTGAATCACATTTCTCTACCTGGAAATCTGATGGACAAGTAAGAGCTTGGCGAAAACCAGGAGAACGTTACCTTCCTGACTCCACTGTATCCACCAGAGATGGAAAAGTACATACTTTCCTTACTCAAGTACAAATACAGATACTCATGTTAAAAATGACTCTGGTAGATGTTGAAATACTGATTCAACTTCTCTACTTAAGTAAAAGTGAAACAGTACAGGCTCTGAAATGTACTCAAAGTATAAAATTAAAAAGTAGCTCTTTGAAGGACACAGCTAGCAGCTATGCTTGTTAAAAATGTGACAGAACTTCATGTCATGATTATATAATATAAAAATAATATTAATGCAAGGGGATATCAACTTTATTTCAACTTTTATTACCTATTCTAATGACTGCACTCAGTTTGAACAACTGTTACTGACACAAGCAGAGAAAAACTAAATACACTGAAAAAGTCCAACTCTGTTTTCTGTTGTGTACATTGTAGATAGCTGGCTTTTCTCGACACATAAACAGAAAAATGAGTACAAAGCTATAACTGATTAATCAATTATGTGCTTGTTTCTTTCATCGTTACATCTTTTATGACATTCACGTGTCATAAGCACCCAGGATGGATACACCAATTGGATTGAATTTTATTTTTTATTTTTCCCTCTATTTGGGTTCAAAGTGATGCACAAATAATTTTAATACCTCCCCGCAAAACTTGAAGTAATAAGTAGAGGTGTTTGTGTAACTTAATGCCTCAGCTTAACATGGCATTTTGGACAAATCTATGCTTCCAACTTGGTGAGAACAGTTTGGAGATGGTCCTTTCTGTTTCAGTATGACTGTGCCTCAGTGCACAAAGTGAGGTCCAGTCATGGGTGGAGGAGATTGGTGCAGAAGAACTTGACTGGCCCCCACAGAGCCCTGACCTCAACCCCACCCAACACCTTCGGGATGAACTAGAATGGAGACTGTGAATCAGGTCTTCTTGTCTAACATCAGTGTCTGACCTTACAAATGGTCTTGTCGATGAATGGACAAAAATTCCCACAGACACACTCCAGTAATATAGTACATTTGTCACTCCAGCACAGCTTGTGTATGTTGCTTTTAAAATCAAGAGGGTGTACAGCTTACTCTATATTTACACACGTGTACTAATTTCACCTCATTGCATAACAAGGCAGCATGGTGGCCAAGAGTGGTTTGCACTGTGGCCTCACAGCGAAAGGGTCCTGAGTTCAAACCCGGGCAAATTCCAGCCATCAAAAAACATGGTTTACCCTGCCTGTCTTGGCCCAGGGCAGTCTTACAAAGAGAATCTTAATCTCAAATGAATAAATACATAAGCCTAAAGTTAAGATGTACTGGACGAGTTTCCTGTACCTCATCGCAAGCAGTTTCTGAGCTTTAGTGCCGGCAATATTCTTCTCTTAAACAGGCCTCACCACCAGTGCTGTGAACCTGTACTTAGATTGCACATGCTTCTTTAAACTGTAAAGTATAACTGATTACTTAAAATGCAAAACCAAGGCTTCATTATTCAGTACAAGAAAGTCTGAGTACGCTAATGCACTTCTGTGCCATTACATCCATTGCTGTCAGCAACATTGTTATCTAAGAATATATGTCCGTGTGTCTGCCAAAAATAACAATAACCCAGCAATACTGTATTTAAAAAGTCACCTCATGGCCCGCCTCCAACACAAATTCATTCTAGGCTTCACGTCAATTACCTTAACTTAGCATTAATATTGGAAAAGGAGGGAACAGCTTGCTAAATGTTCTCTTTCATTACATTTCAAGCTCACCAACAAAAACTTTGTTGGTCTCATTTGTTTAACCTGAGGAAAAGTGACATCAACAAGCTGTGGCTGCTCCTTCGCAATGGGCAGCCGGGTGCCGTGACTTCATCAAGTTTCCGCTGGATGGCTGAAAGTCTCACAGGGAAGCCAAGCCATGAGACTGGTATCACGCTTCTCATCTGTCCTTCATCAGCTAACTTGATGGAATGATAGAGGCTACCAAAGGACAAGTGGAGCTACAGGTGCATTCAGAACATGGGGAAAAAAGGGCGTCTCAGAACCAGAAAGGATCATGGAAGTAATGAGAGAGCGACCAGAATAACTTGATATTACATAATATTTGTCTAAACACCTAGATGTATCACACTCATAATTCATGTTGTTAAAAAAAGCATCAGATCTGGTTTTCCAACGCTACAGGTGGAGCACAGCCTCCTAGCAGAGTGTGCTTGACAAGTCTGCTAAACTGGACCAACTCATCTAAATTACTCTATTACACAAACACATTCACATTATTTTCATCCTAAACATAACTTTAGCCTTTAACTCAAGTCCTTATCAGAATTATTTTAACTTAACCAGAGCTTGCCCTCATGTAACCTGGCCTCTGTCCATGTGCGGAAAGATATATAAACACACACAAGCACACACACTTATGAGACTCTATATACACCCTTGGGCAATAACTGCACGTATAGCGGTGGATTCATTGACCAACAGGTCAAAAGTTGATGTTTGCAGTTTGGATCAAAGAGGTCAAATTGGGATTTTCTGACGTAAATGAAGGCAATGATTAAAGCATGGAAAAGGTAACCAGTTTGCAGTAAAGTAGACTTTAAATCATGGAATGATAACTTGAAACAATAATAGTCCTCTTTCCCGAATAACAAGTGTAAAGTGGCTGCAGACAGTGAGCAAACAAATAGAATAACTAACAGGGGACAAAGTCTGCATGCAGACAGCTTCAAAAGCTGCTCTATCTAATCTGCCATTTTAACCACGGTAGAAAAACACACAGATAGCAGAGATACAGCCAACATGTAGAACTGAAAAAAAAAAATCGCAACCTTCTAGAAAAGCCTTGAGCGTAGCTTTCCTGAAGATGACCTATTTCTCCATCCACTCTTATCCATAAACTATCCCAGCAGAGCCTCCTGAATCCTCTCTGTGTATATTTAACACATTTTTATACCCTCAATAAACTTTTTTCTCTCTTGTAAAACAATATATTTGGTTCTTATAAATGAAGTGCTGGCATCAAAGGTACTCAGAGATAAAGGACATGGAACAATTTGCTCTTTCTATGTGGAGTAAGAAACCCTTCCAGCATGTTTCAGCCTCCAGAAAGGAATAAAACAAGATTTAAAAAAGACAGCTTCATGCTGCTGCACTTAATGGATTGCATTTCCTCGAGTGTCACTTCTTATCTCTAATAACCTGACAATAAAGAGCGTTGTTCATTACATGGCAAGCTAATGTGTAGCACTCTTTTCAAAGTTTACACTCATTATTAATAAGTGGAAGTAGATAACCCTGGTTATCGTAATCTCTGTAGTGTAGATATGAATATTTACAACAGCCCATGCTGCAGGTACATTTAAGCTCTTAACATCCAGGTAACTGGGTTAGGGGTAGAGCTGGGTCTTGTTCTACCCACAGAATAAAATAGGCAAATATACAGAAGGTGTGAAGTCTCTTACATTGATTTTGACATCATAGTTTTTCTGTTAAATGCGTTTCCATTTGGGTGTTCCAAATAGATGAAAATTTTTTAAAAGAGGCGAATGTTAACCTAAATAAATCCCTCCTCCTAACCCTAGATGGGTTGCTGGTGACCTCATGGATTTTAAGAGCTTGACATAACTGACCTGATCCAAGGTTTATGTGAGTAATTGTAGAAGAGCAAGTATGCTGTCATAGTGCTTTTATAGCATTTATACTGCTCTCTCCAAGTAATGGCTAACTTTTGACCTTATTTGAAATGCTGCTCACCTCCATCCACAGCCAGGCCATGTGCAGGCGAATGGCTTCTCCCCCGTGTGCCTCCTCAGATGGGCTTTAAGGTGGCTGCTCTTGGTGTACATCTTATTACAGCCGGGAAAAGAGCACTTGTGCATCTTAATAAGATCTGCTACCGCATTCTTCTGGTACCGCTGACCTCCAGTGAGCACAGCTGAGCTTCCACCTAACCCACCTTCCACAAGCCCTGTGGGTTTGGCTGCAATGGGTACCGGCGCAATCCGGACAAATTTTGATGAAGTGGTACTTGCGGTTTTGCTTGAGTTTGCAATATTAGCTGGAGAAACCAGTTGAGGCACTAAGGCAAAGGTCTGCCCCTGAATGTTAACCAGGAGCTGAGCTATTTTGATATCAGTTGGGGCCAGAGTTTGCTGGGACTGGGTTTTCTGGGGATTCTGGCTGTCAGCCTCTGTTATGGCACTGGAGTTTGGTTCTTGTTTGATCTGTATAGGCTGAATCTGTAGGATGACAGGCACAGTGGAACCAGAGCTGGAACTTTCTTTTGAGGCAGGCAGTGATCCAGAGTCCTCCTGTTTGATCCCATCAACAAGACTGTTAGCAGTGCTGGCATCTGCTGAGCCGTCCATGTCTAATGCACATGGTGTGTGTTTGGTCTCTGTGTGGGAAGAGCGTGGCGAACTAGCCACAGGCACAGTTTGATCTGAGTTCTGTGACAATGATTCAAGGTCTCCTGCTATTGTCCTTGAATTTTCTGCCTCGGTATCCTCTGACGTTGGGGACATCACCTCATCGCACCCTTCCTCTTCTTTCTCCATTGCCACCACCATGTTCTCCTCTAGGAACTCCTCAATCTCCTCTAGAGTGGGCTGAAACAGGAGCGCTGCAGGATCCTGCAGCTCATCAAGGAAGACCGGGAACTCGTAAGAGTCCTCTTTGGCCTGCTGTTGGAGGAGACTCAGCCGCTGTTCCCAAGCCAGTCCCATGGGTAAAAAGGGGGCAGTAGGAGATGAAGAGGTGGATGAGGGTGGAGAGGATAGGGAAAGAGAGGATGAATGAGGGGATGAGAGAGTGCTGCAACTGGTGTTAGAGCTTAATGAGGTTGTATGAGATGCCTGTGACAGCAAGAGGTCCAGTAGGCTGTCTTGACTCTCTCCTCCTGAGGAGCTGCAGCTCCCACTGCTCCTGCCGCTCCTGCTTTCGTAGCCGGAGCCAAGGACATGCCGCGACACCGGGGACGAGGACTCCGGGGTGGAGCAGAGGGATGACCGAGGGCTGGAGGTGTCACTGAGGTCATCCTCAGACAGGTGAGGAGAGGAAGAGAGAGTCACCCCTTGGTATGGGCGGTGGTGGTAGGTGCACGCGTCAGTCACCATGATGCCACCATTAGTGTGGCAACAGAGGCAGATATAGTCAGACTTTGGGGAGCCGGTATAATACAGGAAGGTCTCCTCACCAAGCGGTAAGTGATCCACCATTCCTGTGCGGATAAACGGCAGCTGGTTCTGCTCTACTCTGCTCTGAAGATCAAGCTTCTTTGTTGTTCCTGCAAAACACAAATGATTTTGTTTATTTCTTCAGAAAGAGGGAGAGATTTTTACTCCACTGTCCTCCTTCTGCTCACAACTGATCTGACTCCCCTCAGTTTTAATGAAATATGACTTTTAACAAGTTTATGTAATCCTGAAAATACCCAGCATGATACAACACAATAGCACTGTCTGTGGTCAGCCTGACCCAAATCGTGAGGTTAATTTTTTAACGAGTGTCCCTTGAGTTTTTATAATAAAGTAAATAAAGAATAAGTAACCCAACAAACCGATTGAAGATGACTTTTGCGTTAGGTTTTGTGGGTTTTACCTGTTGCCTGTTAGAGCTGTGTGCAGCTGATGGCACTTCAAAAGGAAAGTCAATCACGTGTGAAGGAAGTGGAATTTAAAGACTGTGCATATGCGTGCGCGTGTGTGTGTGTGGGTGTGTAGGCACTGCAGCTGCTGGTTTAGACTTCAAGCTGACCATGTGGAGTGAGGGTTTCCCATTTCTCCCCGCTTCTTACATTAAAGCCGCACGGTCATTAAACGGTGTGTTTCGGCATGTTCTCATGACTAAACAGATTGTGCGTTTGCATCAGAAAGTTCCTCAACACTGCGAAGTTATCATATTCCGGATTACAGGTACAGTCCAAAAGCTTTCTGCAGGCTTAGTTTTGGAGTCATCCAGTGTCACTGGATGAAAAGTGAAGGATTTAGTGTCTATTTTTATACTAAAAAAACAATACACCACATCTACATTTACATGGATTAAAAAATGCTAGACATTATCAAAAACCCTTACATGCAAATGAATGGCTTATGATGATTAAACGTGACTCTAACCCCCCCCCTTTTAAAACCTTAAAAGGCCGCATGCGTATTGTATGAAAAATGACTGGTGCGCCCTCTTCTGTAAAAGAAGAAAAGACAGAGCTTCCAGTGTAAAGTGCAGGGACCTAAGTACATTTTTTTTATTCTCTTCTGGCTCTGAATCACAATTAAAGGTCGTCAAAGACGATTGTTCCTTCAGTGTTATGTAATTTGGCCAGAACTGAGTGAGATATGGTTTCATTTTGGGTACCATCAAATGACACTGATGGGCTGCTGGTCTGCAGCTGCTGCATCTATGTGATACCTTGTGGAGTTGGGGGGGAGGAGGAAAGTTTTTGGGGAGAGAGTTTGGGGTTGGTTTGGTCGAGTTTTAAATAATTTGCCCTGGAGTAACCCTGCAGCCATTACACATCAAAAAAAGGTTTTGACAGCAAGGAGCTCCCTGCGTTAAGGTGTGGAGGTTAGTTCGGAATTCACGGCATGTTTCACGCTGCAGGCTGTGACAGCTTGGGAGATTACTTTTTTTTTGGGGGGGGGGATGATGTGGATAATAAATTCAACCCTACTGCAAACATAATGTGCGCCTCAGCGGCGGTTTTCCAAAATGTTTTATGTGTATTTCCAATCAGCAGCATGACGCACGGAGAAACGCGCACATGTGAGAAAAGCCACGCTTTCCACTGCACCCCACAGAAAGCCCACAGCCACGCATAAACGAGCACCTTTTAGTAAATCGCGTCTGCTACGCGCTCACCTGTAAATGTGAGGAATCCAAATCCCGCTCCTTAAAGCTGAGCGCTCTTCTCCTGGCAGTCCGTGCGTAACGGTGCGTAATGGCAATATAACTCCACCGCACGGCTCTGCACACTATCTCTCTCATGCACAGCTCACACAGAATCTCTCTCCCCCTCCTCTCTCTCTCTCTCTCTCTCCAGAGGGATGGTAGTCGCTCAGCCGTCACATGAGTTGGGTATGTTATACCAGTTAGATCAGGACTCACGAAGGCTCGCCTGCTCGGCGCGCCGTAATTGGCTCTCGGTGACTTGAAGGCCAGCCTCTGGGGCTGGCGTCAGTGGAAAGAAGGTGTGAGTAAAAGAAGGAGGGAGGATGTGTGCCAGTGAACCTCGATCATAAAATCACTTTCATATCCCAGCAGCAGCTCCTGAAGCTTTAGATGGCTCATGTAGTTTTTAACAGTGCTGATGTGCGTGATTTACATTTGGCAACTTTTAATATTTCCATGTCCCTTCCAGAGAGTGTGCCATGTGCTCACTGAAACCCAGCTATATAAAGTTTCTATTATATCCTGATTCAGGGTCACAGTTGTTTTCTTTTATGTAGCAGTCATTCATGTGGAAATAAATATCTCTGACATAACATTGCCATAGAGACCAGTGTATTTGAGAATTAAAGCTGGTAATCATGCTGGGCGATCATACATAATGGCGTTTAAGATGCTGAAATGTGACAGCATAAAACTCCTGAAGGGAAGAGGCATCGACATCTGCTACCTTGAAAGCACTGCTGCCTGTTACAGATGGCTGTGCCTGGATAAGCGACCGAGTGACTGTGTGAATGAGGGAGCCATTGAGTAGACAAGTGAGCATATTTACATGTTGCCTAATGACATCAGTAAGAGAAGTCTTGCTTTCACTCCAGCTGAGCAGACTTCATATAAACACCTCCACCGGGGTTGAAGGAACTTTACTGGCTCCAGCCTAATTTGATTTGCCTGCGTAGGTTAGATTACCGTTCACTGTTTGGATAAATGATCCACTTTCAGCCTGCTTGTAAACATCAGAAGTGTTTCAGTGTGTACTTGCATGCAGCGCAGGCAGTGGCTACTATGATGTATCATAGGAACACACAATGTCACACTGAGGAGGTTTGTTGTGTACATGGCTTTGATTGGACACTTCTCCTGCCGCTACCACTAAATCTGCTACTGACACTGTGATACTGATATTTTGCTCTACTACTGTATTGTTACTTTGTAGTTACATTTACGCATTTATTGAACGTGAACCATGTACAACACAACTGTTGAATCAGAGTTACCTGACTGCACCCTTCCTCTTCTTCTGGGCAGGAAAATGTTGGAAACAAGAGTGGAGGACAACCAACCAAGCAAAGGCATTACAAAATATACACGTTTAGAGACAGAGCATCACACGTAGGACAACTCTACATAAAACATCCACTCTTTATAGCTGTTTGGCTGCCCATTAATGCAAATTTTTAATCACCCAATCACATGGCAGCAACTTGGTGCATTTAGGCATGTAGACATGGTCGAGCCAGAATTGCTGAAGTTTAAACTGAGCATAAAAATGGAGAATTAAGGTGATTTAAGTGGCTTTGAATGTGGTATGGTTATTGGTTATTGGTCGGGAAAAAAAGAAAAAATATGCAGGCTGGTAGGAATGCATCAGTCACTCACATAACCACACATTACAACCAAGGTATGCATAAGAGCATCTATGAATGCACAGCTCGTTGAACCTTAAAGTAGATGGGCTACAACAGTAGAAGACCACGCTGGGTATCACTTTGGTCCAGAAACTTCTGGACAGCAGAAAATTGCTGCCTTTGGGTGGTATGGTCAAAATTTGGTGCCTTTTATCAATGATTCAGGCTGGTGGTGGTGTTGGTGTAATGTGTGGGTGGATATTTTTCATGACACGCATTTGCCTCTTAGTACCAACTGCGCATTACTTAAACACCACAGCCTAATGTGAGTTCCTTTATGACCACAGTGCACCCATCTTCTGTTGGCTGCTTCCAGCAGGATAACACGTCGTGTCTCAGATCATCTCAAGCTGGTATTTTCAACATGACAACAAGTTCACTGTATGCAAGCAGCCTCCACAGTCACCAGATCTCATCACAAAAGAGCACCTTTGGAATGTATGTGGTGGAAACATAGATTTGCAGCATGGAAGTGCAGCTGACAAATCTGCAGCAACTGTGCGATGCTATCATGTCAGTATGAAGCAAAATCTCTGAGGAATCTTTCCAGCACCTTGTTGAATCTGTGCCATGAATAATTAAGGCAGTTCTGAAGGCAAAAGGGGTCCAACCCGAAACTAGCAAGATGTATCTTATGGATTGACTGGTGTACGCTCCATGTTGTAAACAGTATGTCTTATATGACTCTAACATTTTCTCCATTGTCTGCTACTGGTGGAAACTGTACCCCTATAATACTGCTGATGATAACATTTACTACAATATCTGCTGCTTTCACACATAGCACTATTACAGTTATTCTTACTAGTACTACCACTACTGGTGCTGTTACAGCTAGTAGAACTGCCAAGTTTTTTTGTGCTACTACAAGGACAATCGCTACTATTACAACTACACCTAGTACCACTATAAGGCTGCTACTCTCACTAGTATCAGGGTTGCCAACTTGCAGCCACCAGCAAGTGATGGTTCACCGTGAAGATGAGGCTGCAGTAAAAGTTTGTCTTATTTACCAAAAAGTAGAGCGTTTGCTGTGTGCCACTATTGCTTCCTCACCCTGAGCTGTCATATGACTTGTTACAGACTGTAGTCTTAATCAAATAAAGCTTAATCACAGTAAATGTGATTTTACAGAAACTGCAGTTTGGACTGGATGTGAAATTGTGGAACAACATTCTAGGCAACACTGAACATGAATATAAGAGTGGTGTTGAAGTGGACATCAGTGTGTGTGCTCAGCTTAAGGTGTGCAAACTCTGTCTTTTGTGCTCTCCTTGGTGTTAATGGATCAGTGTTGGTGCTGAATCATGGGAGGAAAACAGTTTAATCTAAAACAGTTTTTTTTTTTTTTTTTTTATAAAGGAGGGGCCTTGGGGCATCCTCTCATTTGGTATGAGACTTGCTTGGGTAGAGTCTAAGCCTCAGATAGCGTCAACACTCATGTTTTTGGCACGAGAGTCGGCAACCCAGTTAATACAGCCATTACCACAGTTACTACTACCTCTTTCTTGCTACTAATATTACTACCACTACGACTAGTCCTGCAACATCTGTGATGACAGTCATGTTAGTACTTACACTGCTTTGTTGGTAATACTACAATCACTATTGCCAGTGCTACTGCAGCTTACTCGTGGAATGTATATAAAATATGGACATAGCTACTGTGATGTCACCTGCTTTCTGTACAAAAGGTGACAACAATCAAGCTGTAAATGACTTTGACGTGATGGATTACAATTCACAAAATAAAGTTCATGTTAAATTCAGCTTCAGGGAGAGGATCAATTTAGGTCATAAACTTAGAAGGATACTGTGTCCTGAGATGAGCAGTTTAGTCGTTTTCCCCATAGACTTCAATATAAATATTTTCGCAATCGGAGGAGTCTCCCCCTGCTGGCCATTAGAGAGAATGCAGGTTCATGGCACATCAGCAATGCTACTATTGCACTGTTTCTGCTACACTATATGGATAAAAGCATTGGGCCACCTACACATTACATGAACTTTTATGACAACCCATTTTAAATCCACATGTGTTGATATGCAGTTGGTCCCACCTTTGCAGCTAATAACAGCTTCCACTCCTCTGGGAAGGTTTTCTACAAGATTTTGGAGTGTGTCTGTGCAAATTTCTGTCCATTAAGCCATAAGAGGATTTGTGAGGTCAGACTGATGTTGGACAGGAGGACCTGGCTTGCCGTCTCCAATCTAGTTCATCCCGAAGGTGTTCCATGGAGCTGAGGTCAGGGCTCCTTAAAGATCAGTTATGTTCTTCACACCAGCTTATCCAACCATGCCTTTATTGTCTTTGCACTAGGGGACAGTCATGTTGGAACAGAAAAGGGTCTTCCCCAAACTGTTTCCACAAACATGGAAGCATAGTATTATCCAAAATGTCTTGTTAAGCTGAAGTATTAAGAATTCCCTTCAGTGGAACTATGGGGTCCAGGCCAACCCCAGAAAAACAGCCCCAGTATCATTATGCCTCCTCCACCAAACTTTACAGTTGGCACAATGCAGTCAGGCAGGTAACGTTCTCCTGGCATTTGCCACACCCAGACTTGTTCATCAGACTGCCAGATAGAGACAAAACATATTTTCACTGCTCCAGAGTCCAGTGGTGGTGTGTTTTGCATCACACCCGCTTGGTGATGTAAGGCTTGCATGCAGCTGTTTGGCCATGGAAATTCATTCCATGAAGCTCTTTGTACAGTTTTTGTGTGATGTAAATACCAGAGGAGGTGTGGAACTATGCAGTTACTGAGTCAGCAGAGCTTTGGTATCTTTGATGCACTCAGTGACCCCACTCTGTAACTTTACATGGTCTGCCTCTTTGTGCCTGAGATGCCATGGTTTCTAAATATTTCCACTTTGCAATAATACTACTCACAGTTGACTGTGGAATATCTACAAAGGAAGAAATTTCACAAGCTGACTTGTAACGGTGACATCCTATTACAGTGCCACACTGAAATGCACTGAGCTTTTTAGAATTACCCATTCTTTCACAAATGTTTGTAAGAGGAAACTGCATGGCTAGGTGTTTGTTTTAACTGACCCTTGGTAATGGGACTGAATGAAATACCTGAATTCAATGATTAAGAGGTGCGACTCAAAACTTCTGTCCATACGTTGTATACTTAATTAAAAATATCATTATTATGAATATTTCCTCAACTACAACCATTGGTGCTACTACTGCCACTGTTGCTTGTACTGCTACTTTTACTACTGCCAGGCGACCATTAGCAGCACTGCAGTTGTTACAGTACAGATACTGTTCACACTGCAGCTATGGGAAGGAAAAACTCCCTTTTAACAGGAAGAGACCTCTGGCAGAACCAGGCTCAGGGAGGGGCAGCCATCTGCCTCGACCGGTTGGGGGTGAGGGGACTATGGGAGAGAGAAGACAACATTTAATGACATGCAGCAGTGGCAAATAAATACATGAGGAGTGAAAAGAGGTAGGTTGTGAAGAAATGCCCAGCACACCATAAGAAGCCTCCCATCAGCCTAAACTTTTTGCAGCATAACTAAGCCCTAACTATAAACTTTTATCAAAAAGGAAAGTTTGAAGCCTGATCTTAAGTGTAGAGAGGGTGTCTGTGTCCTGGATACAAACTGGGAGCTGGTTCCACAGGAGAGGAGCCTGATAGCTGAAGGCTCTGCCTCCCATTCTACTTTTAAAAACTTTAAGAACCACAAGTAGGTCTGCACTCTGAGAGCGAAATGCTCTAATAGGAAAATATGGTACAATGAGGTCTTTAAAAAAGGATGGGGCATAATTATTCACAACCTGTACGTAATGGATTTAAAATTCAATTCTGGATTTAACAGGGAGCCAATGAAGAGAAGCCAATTTAGAGGAAATATGATCTCTCCTTCTAGTCCCTTTCAGTACTCTCATTGCTACTGCTACGACTGCTGCAACAACTGTTCTATGTAGCTGCTTCAGTTGCTCGTGAAAGAATTACTGGGCCACCTGAGTAGAACAGGGACTTTCTGCTATATCACACCAAGATGTGTTCTTTGAAAAAAAAAAAGGCCTTTGGTATTACGTTTCATGCAATTGCTGCATTCGGTAAATAACTGATGTGCGTCTGACAGGGATCACAGTTTGAGTTTAAATGTTCTTTCCCCACTAATTCACTGGGCCATGGCTCATTTACCAAAGTCTCAGCCTCTCTCAGTCAATACCTACATTAGTCAGACAGAAGTCCTATAACACTGCTGGCTGAAAATTGCAGGGAAAAAAAAACTGCACCCTGACAACTGCTTCTGTTTCCTCATGTAGATTACATCTTGTATGAATAAGCTGTAATCTACATTAGCCCATGTCAATAGACAGCTTGTATAATATACCAGGAAGGCCTACTATCTTCATAGGCGAGTGTTTACTGATTCTGATTCTGATATCTTTGTGACTAATTTTGGGTCCCAGGATATTTTCAAGTGTAATTTTGCTATCATTTCTGAGGAAATGCAGAGCTCAGAGTGTATGCTTACTGCAATAGTCTCATGAAGTCTACAGAGGTTCTTTTCTTTGCTCCACAAACTCTAATTGGTTTCGGCTGTTCCATTCAAACTCACAAACACCTACACATATGCATATTATGTAAGCCCCAGATGGACTTAATGAATCAAATTGATTTATTTCCTCTAGTAAGGCTAGCAATCTGCCAAAATTGAAATTGGTAAAATGTGTGCTTTTTTGATCACAGGCAATACCCTCAACAATGCTGGCATTCCCGCTAAGAAAGCACTTAATGGGAGATATGGATAAATACCTCCTGTATATCATAAGTTTCTTTATGCATTTGGAATAAAAATGATAAATACACAAAGATAAACGTAAAACGTTGAGATTTCGGTGTTAGTTGGGTATCTGTTGGGTCTTTGTTGTGTCATTTTAGAAGCAGTGTCTGCACACTTTCTGTTTGTTATCTTGGGTTGAGCTTTCATGCTGTAACCGGATTTAGTGCCACTAGCTGACCTACAGACCCCCACGGCTTTAAATCCTGCCGTGTAAACAGTTCACCGAGTGCTCTGAACAAATCTGTTTTTCCATCACCTTTCATGATACCCACCTGGTACTAACATTTTCCATGTGCAGATTGCAGTAAAATAATCAAATCTATGTCTAAATAAACAAAATACAATAATTCAACTGTGACCTGTTTTGTGTTTTTTACCTCTGAGATGTTGAAATGTTGGAATTGCATTTCCGAGAACAGTGTTTTCATGGGCAGTTGACCCTTCACCTAAAGTTGCTGTTTTCCTTAAGTA
>VUQH01081022.1:0-18922 GCA_015106775.1 Etroplus canarensis | reverse complement strand
GTTTTTGACTTTTTCCTGCACCACTGTGTGAAGAGAGTGTCTTCTAGAAACTGGCAGTAGGTTTGGGAGTTGAATTTGAGGCCATCTTCAAACCAAAGAGGTCCAACAAGCTCTTCTTTAATAATTCCAGCTTATACCAGTACCCCGCCTCCGCCTTGATGGGGTCACAGTTGGAATAGAGCTCTATGTCCATTGCTGATCCAACCACGGGCCCCTCCATCTGGTCCATCAAGAGTCACTTTCATCTCATCAATCGATTAAACTTTTGAAAAATCTGTCTTCAAATATTTCTTGACCCACTCTTGGCATTTCAAAGTATGTGTCTTGTTCAGTGGTGGTCAGGTTTCAGCCTTTTTTACCATGGCCATATCGCTGAGGACTGAACACCTTGTACTTCTGGACACTCCAGGTAGGTTGCAGTTCTCGAATGTGACAGCATTGGAGATTAATGGGTTCCTGGTAGCTTCACGTTTGATTCTTCTCAAATCTTTGGCAATCAATTTCCGTCTTTTTCTCTGGATATTTGCAGCAAAATGTTTAATGGTTCTGTGGTCACATCCTAATATCTTGGCAATTTCAAGAGTGCTGCATCCCTGTGAAAGCTGTTTTATAGTTCTTTTGACTTTTCAGAGTCTGTTACTCCTCTTTTCTGGCCTAATAATTGTGCACACCTCATTATTAACTTTCATTTAACCAGGAAGTGAACTCTTGAGATTAAGAATCTCAATTATTCTGGGCTGATAGACAGCATTACCCTAGTATGTTTTTCAGTAGCAGGAGAAATTGGAGCTCCACACAGAAGGGCCCTACCTGGGTTTGAACTCAGGACTCTTACTGTGAAGCAACAGTGCTAACCACTGAGCTGCCATGCTGATATAGGGTATTAGTCTCCTAAGGCCACACCCTCCCTCATTACACAAATGCATATCACCTCGTTTGCATAAAAATTATGATATGGTCAAAATACTAACTTGCCTAATAATTGTGCACACAATATAGTAGCTACAAAGCAAACACAAAATTAAAGAAAAAAAGCCTGAAATTCGTTATTAGGTAAGCCATAAGTCAGCTAACTTGACCTAACAAAAACTCAAATTCACCCCAGGATTAATAAAGTGTTCTAATTCTGATTAACATTAATGTAACGTACTTATGAACTCAAACAAACCTTGAAGAAAGGTTGATGTGCGTCAAGATTTTTTTTTACATCCCCTGGAATCAGGACCTTTTGTCATCAATGTATTTATCCCACTGATGCGTTGTAGAAATGGCACCAGCATTGAATAAGAGTCTGCAACTGACTGAGTGGACACCCTCCGATCTGAGTCACATGCCGGCTCTCTGGCTCTCTCTCTCTCTCTCTCTCTCTCTTTCTTTATTTCCTTATAAATTAGTTACCCTCTAACAGCCATAATAGTTTGTGAGCTGTTGAGCAACATGAGAAAAATATTTTCTCTTTGAGAAACATTCTAGAACAGGGGTGTCAAACCTGTGGCCTGCGGACCACAACCAGCCACCAAAGGGTCCAAAACAGCCCACTGAATGGCTTTGAAAAATGTGAAAATATTAAAGAAGAATTTAACTGTATTTTCATCATTTTTTTAGTCTTTTTACCAACAAAGACATAACTCATAGCTGTCACATGCCAAAGTAAGAAATGAAGAAAGAATACATATATTAATTTTTTAATGATTATCTGGTTTTTACACATTTAAAACAGACATTTTCTTTCAACAAAATAAACCACATTTTAATAGCATGTTTCTGTGGGATTTAAGGTATGACTTTGTTGAATGGTTAAAGGTTTTATATGTACATTTAAATGTAAACTTAAGTAAAATATAGGGTTTCTACAACAGTAGCATACTGTTTTAGATTTTACGATCTATTACTGTTGCTATTTGACAGTTTTTTACTGTGATTTTTACCTACATTTTTTATAGTGTATTGAGTCCCAGGTAGCATAGTGGTTTGCGCATTCGCCTTACAAGCGAAAGGTCCTGGTTCGATCCTAGGTGGGGACACAAGTCCCTCTCACCATGGAGGGTTGCATCAGGAAGGGCATCTGGCATAAAACCTCTGCTGAATTACCAATGTGGATTAATCTGCTGTGGTGACCCCTTGGTGGAGAGTACAAGGGAGCAGCTGAAAGGTACATTGAGTCACATTTAAGTGGACTGTATCTTGTCCTTATGGGGTAATGAAATTAATAATTAAACTTTTTCCTAAGCTACATTACTTGTTTACATATTACGCTATAAGGCAGTGTGTACAAGTGCCAGAATGAAATGTAGTACAGTTGTGCATGGATTCCACATTTTTCTGTGCTGTTTGATCCTCTATTAAGCTCTAAGTTGTCTAGTACTAATTGACTAATTGTAACCTGAATTTTATTTCTAAAATGTGTGGATTGCCCCTTTAAGCACCATATGCACAACTGGCACTTAAGAGAAGTTTGTTGCTGTGTGTATAGTTATTTGTGCATGTAAGATGTTCCATCCACTCAGCATTCTCATTATTCAGAATGACGTCCCCAGCTTTCTTATGCTGCTTTTAACCTGTTTTGTACATTAACTACCATTTCACATGCCATTAACTTTCCCCACAGCAGTGACTAAGGAGAAGAGTGATGGGGTTGATGAGAGACAGTAATTGAATGGATGAGTGAAAATAGGTAAGAAAAAGCTAGAGTTGGTGAGTGAGAGAAACAGACACTGGTGAATAAAAGTCAGTGAATGTCAGCACATTCAAATCAGATGCTGAGCCCTCATCCATGACCTTAGCACAGTTAGAGTCACAGTTCTGAAAACAGTAGGTATGTTAGTAGAGAAATGACAGATGATCTGTCATAAAAGGATGTCACTTTGATTTACCATATTTCTCTTTTTGTACTGTGTAAAAAAATCCAGACATAGTTTTAAACTCTGCCTTCCCTTTTAATTAGTATACAACACACAACAGAAATACACACATTGCATATGTGTTTATTTTGATGCAAGTTTCAGTTTTATTTTGTTTATATTTTAATGAGTTATGGTACCTGTAGCTTATTTTAACAGCGGTTTATTTCTGCTAAGTAACATTACTTATTTTGGTGCGCTACTCACCCTGTGTCTGAGCTTTGTTGTTGTTCTGTATTTATCTTCTTTATGGTTAGGGTTTGAAGTATTTATTGATGCGGTGTGTTTCTCGTCGTGTGTTTTCAGATTTAGACCTGTCAGAGAGTGATATGTTTTGTTGATATTTCTAGAAAGCCTCTGTTGTTTGTGTGTAACTATTGAGCTTGGTAAGGTTTTTGTGAGCTTTCTAAATGTCTACTTTGTGGCTTTCAACGTGTTATCATGCTACAGTGGACCACATTTTATAGGGCTTTAAGATACAAAAACAGACTTTTTTTTCCTTTTGTTTCTAATTTTCAATGTCATAATGTTCCTGAAGTTTTTAAACTGTTCTTACAAAATGATAGGTCCGTCATTACATCAGCACATTTTTCTGCCAAGCATTGTTCAGAACAGAACACAACTTTTTCTAACTTATATTAATAAGAGTCCACGTATGCCAGTAAAACAATCATATTATGTTAATTGCACAGTCCTAAATCTTCTTCAGGCCAATAGAAACAAGTATTCCAACCAACATAGGCTTTATTACCATGATGTGTATTGTAGTATTGTTATAACTTTAGTGAACATGAAGGTTTGGAGATGTGAAGGGGCATATTTCCACCAACAACAATTGAACTTTTCCAAACATAACCAAATCGCTAAAGTGAAAACAGCAAAATACAAAACGCAAGACCCTCAAAAGGGATAGAAAAGCACTCTGACTGAGAAACTTCTGATTTATGATTCCGCTCGCCCTCATACCACCTTATACAGGCTTTCTTGATGCTATTTAAAACAACACTGTTATTTTTCAGCACCCACTACAAAAGCAGCCAGTGTTTCAAAGCGCTAATACCAAAGCATACCTTGTGTATATTTCTTTGATGCCAGTGGTTGGAAAATTTGTGACAGTGCCAGTTTTTTGGCTCTTGCGCCAGTCTTTTTTCTGTTAGAGATACATGGAACAGGCACTGAAATTGCATCCGTTGAAAGCGGGTATTTGTTTCCTTTGAACAGAATAGGCTTGCTGTTTTCTGATGTTTTCTGCCCTTGGTGCTGAGTTGAACTAATCAGATATGACTTTGCTGAGATATTTCTAACTACATTTATATAGCAATTTTCCAGTCTTACTGACTGCTCAATGCATTTAAACTAAAAGTCACAGTTTTGCCCATACATTCATACAGCACTTTATTCTTTATTCGGTTTTATCTGCCTTACTTCAATGGCCATTGGTTTAGGGTGTAGTGCCAGGTGAGGTGATTTGGACACCTGTTGGGCATATACTAATTAATCAACCTATTTTCTATCCAGTAGTGCACTGGGGCCTAGGACACACACGTTATGCGAGTTTTGAGTTACAGTAAAGAGTGCACTCTGACAGCCAGGCACAAAAAGTAGAGTGTGATTGCTTTGTGTGTGTGTGTACTGCCAACACAATGTCTATGGTTTTCTGTGTCAGGTGAACCCACAGATAGTGAGGTCCCTTGCTAGAGCATTTTTTGGACTTTGGGAGGAAGACAAAGTAGAGAAGAGCCCACTCATGCACAGGGAGAACACACAAACCCCACACAGCCCCACAACCCCAAGCTGGGGTTTAAACCAGGTCTCTTTTGCTGTGAGGTGGCAGCGCTAACCATCATGCCACTCATGTCAAGAAAGTGGATAAGCACATTTTCAGAACTGTTGAACTATTCCTTTTAAGTCCACATTGAGCAATAACTGCTGTTTTTGATGCTGAAATTTAAAGCTTTACTTCTTCTGTGCCTACAGGTGGAAAAGCTGTTTAAATGTTCCTACTGCCATCTTTTGTGTGTTTGTCATCTCAGTTACTGTAAAATCTAAATCAAAACATAATTTAATCTCAGCTTGCAGCACTTGTGGCAACTCTTGAAATGGTGCAGCAACTGAGCAGCAGCCATCAGTGCATCAATGCCTGAGTGCATTCCACCTGGATTTTAATGCTATTATGTTCTGTTTGATTCTGTTAATTCAAACAATGTGATTACAGCATTTGCAAATGGTATAATTATTATAATTATTTTATGCTTGTGGCAAATATTAAAAACAATAGGACATTTTTACATGAATATTTTTTCCAGATTTTTAATACTGAAGGCAATTTTGCATCTTTCAAAAAATTTTGACGAGCTCTCAGGCAAATTTGTAATTAAATAGAAGAAATGTTTTCACAGTGTCTAATCAAACAGTACAGTTCATGCTGATAAAACAATGCCCTCATGAATAAAAATGAATTGGAGAAACTATGAAATGGATTTTTCCTCAATTCAAACCACAAATAAACTGTTAAATTTAAGCAGCCACACGTATTTACCTCTTCATCCTCTTCTAAAATCTATAAACTACATGATAACTATAAACTACTTTTTTGTAGCTGGAAAAAATTACAAATGAAGTCAAATTTATTTAAGCATAGTTTAAGAGTTTCACATTTCTTTTTTAATTCATATCTAGTCCTTTTACTTACTTGAACTAGGGTCTTCAGGTGCTGTGTTTTTCCAAAATTGCTAGTTTTCTTTATCCATCACACAGAGTGAAGTTGGTAGGATTGGGACCCAGGGTTCCAGTAAGTAAACCTCTCATTCTTTTGAGGCTCATGGGCACTTGTACCAGTAAATGTGCTTTTTTGACAGAAAAACATTTCTCAGAAAAGAAATGGAAACATTTACAGGCAATAGAATTAGTACCATGCATTTATCGAGGTGCTTTGGTGCTTCGTAGTATTGTGGCTGTCATAAAATGCAAAATTCCAAGAGGGGAAAAGCAATAGGAAAAATATTTTGGAATTGTCCCCAAAAATCCCAATTATAATTATATTAAATCAGAGTAAATAAAACAAGATTGTTGTTGTGTAGCTGCACCAGAGAAAATTAGCTGAAATTGCTTAAATACTGATTAATTCAAAACCTCAGGTAAAGCTACAGACTTTATCTACTTATTTTTTATTGTTAATAAAGCAGATTTAATTTATAAATTTGTGGATTTATCTTTTAACTGCAAGTAAACAATGCACTATTAAATTTTACAAGATTCATTTTGGTTTTCCTGTAAGATGTTGATCCTTTAACATTCCTAAAATTGCCTTCAGATGCCCCAAGTCTGCATATCATCTTCAGTCTTCATCCAGCTTTACTGGCATGCCTGATATAATCTGTTCCTCAGTTCTTTGGAACTTAAATGCCCTCTATCACTCTTGGTCTTCCACACTCAAAGAGCAAAAACTTCCAATTTATGACTTGAATTTTAACTCCTTATTGGAGCCCTTGGAGAGGTATATTCACACTTGTGTGCAAAGGTCGGGTTTCAGGCTTTATTGCCTAGGTAAAGAAAACACACTGAAGAATGTTTCACTCTTGAATGATTGTCAGCCCTTACAGCAGAGTGAAGACAAAACAGGAAGGCCCCTGATGGCTTTTTATTAGCAGGAATCACTAACAGTGCCAGAGACCATCTCTTATAAAACATACTGTATAACCCTACTTGAGCTTCTGTTCTGATTGGCCAGCAGATTGTCATCATTATTGCCTACTGTATGATCTGATTATCTTATGAATAAGGCCCTATACTTCTGCTAATCACATGGCAGCAAGATAGCTTCTGATTAAATCACTGTTGTAGAAGTCTGAGGTAATTGTTTACTGATATCTGTTTTTCTATGCAAAGCAAATGCATTTCATTTGTGGCATCACTTCATTGTGTGTGCAGCCGTTTGTTTTGGCAGAGATTTAGCAGTTAATTCCTCTGTGCAGGACGCTGCCTGTTCGTGATTGTTTGGTATTAAAATCCATTCACTTGGCTGACAGGCTAAAGAAGCCAGTAAGCCTTGTTTCTGTTTGCATGTGACACATAAAAATCCTAAACAAGGCAGAACATGGGCAGTGGTCCCACACCACAGCTGCAGGGGACAACACTCTGTATGGACATGAGCCATAGCACAGCTTGGCCCTGATGAGGAGGTAATAGGAACATTACAGGGATGTTTAGGCTCAGCAATGAGATATTAGTAGATTCATGCGTTCAAGTTCCTGCTGTGTCTCAGCATTTTCTTTATTTCATTTTGTTTTAGATATTCATCTATCCATCCATCCATTTTCTTAACCAGCTATCCAGTTCAGGGTTGCAAAGGGGCTGGAGCCTTTCCCAGCTGCCACTGGGCAAGAGGCCAGGTACACACTGGGCGCCACTCCATCACTGGGCCATTGGTCAAGACAATTAAGGCTTAATAGATAGCATTGAAAAGATAATTGTTGTTCTGGTAGCAGTATTTAAATGATTCTCTGCTGCTACTTCAGCTCCAGGCATGAAATGGCTGTTCAGAATCAAAATTTATTCTTATTAAAACAATTTCTCAGTAGCTTATGTTTTCATGAACTTGTGTTAATGATATTTATGATGTACTTTTGTACTAAGGAGAAGTGTAAAATCCCATATTTCCTCTGATAAGTATAGTAACATCTGTTGTACGCTGGCAAAGTTTTCTCAATGGAAATATGGAATTGATTATGAAATATCAATCACATGATGTCTGTTTTAATTATTTTCATGTGTTTTAAAAAAGTTCTGTTTAAATTAGTCAGTGAACTAAGGAGCTTTGGCTCCTCAGCCGTCACTAGCTTGTGACATAAAGACCATCATCTCTGAAAAGAAAGTGATTTAAATTACATTAGTTGTATTTAATCTAATTTGCAGTCATTTGTTGAAGTTAAACTCTGGGTATGTGGAAAGAAAATATTTGAAGTGATAACAGGTAGCCTGCTGTCTCTCCTCATTTTTCATCTCAATTTCACTGGGGGTAGGGCCAAGACACACACATAAGACTCTATGACTACCTGAATAAGAAATACACCCAGATCTGAACGCACCACCAGGGTTCTCAAACTGGGATAAGTCATGTTTTCTTGTTTTCTTTTCTTTACGATTGTATTTTCCAGGCCTGTAAGATGACCAAATACGTTTCCATTTTCCAATTGAATGCAATTTTGCAGAAGCATTCAGGTTTTTTGAAATAGTCCAGACCTACTGGATGAAAATAGTGTTTACACAGAAGTTTTATTTTGATTTCTTTTAAACAGAGGTAAAATAACACATACAGTACACACAGCACATCATCAAGGCTCTTTTACTAATGCAAACTTAGCAGAGAACCATGCATAGGTGGTAAAACCCCATGTTAGGATTGAAGCAGTCATGCTTGTTATTTTTGAGAGCAGCAGTCCCAGTGTTACTGAGACCTTGCTGATGTCTTTTATAACGCATAGAAAAGTCCCTCTAGTTTTATAAGTCTAAGCACCAAGAGTGCAGTCATCAGCTCAGCCCCTCCTGAGCTGAAGCCCTCTGAGACTTGGTGAGGAAGGCCCCACAGGTTGCAGAAATTTTGAATGAGGGGATAGTTTACTTATTCAGATAATTACAATTATTTATCTCTCTGCATGAGGTTGTGGTGCAGGTATAATTGTCTGCAGATTCACTATTAAACAAAGTGCTTTTGTCAAAAACCCAGTCTAGTCTACTGCCCGTTTACTTGTGTACTACAAAAGTGGAAACAGCCCACCCTCCCAATAGCAGAAAACAGGGTTTACTAGATGTGGGCAGAATTGCAATTGATTCTATAGCCAATGCTTGTTTGAAGAAAACTTTAAAACTGTGTACAGAGACACAAACATTGGGAAGTACTACTTTGTCATTAAGGAGCAACATCATAACCTGCACGTATCAGTCAGCTGTTTAAGTGCCCAACCTCATGTCATATACCTCATGTCATATACCTTGGAGGTAAGGACCGAATGTGAAGCATCCATCCATCCATCCATACAGCCATGCACCCATCCAATCTGCTACAGGGAGAGAGGCAAGTTACATCCTGGATGGGTTGCCAGTTTGCAGGACTAACACAGAGAGACCAACAACCATCACACCTATGGTCACTTAGGCATTACCAATTAACCTAGTATATCATATCTTTGAGCTATGAGATGAAATCCTAGTACCCAGTGATAATCTGTGCAGACACAGGAAGAACATGTACAGAAAGACTTCAGCCAACCAATTACTTTATGACGCAAAAGTAGTAACCACTGTAGCACCGTGCTTTTAGATTTTAATTTACTTACTGTTTACTGGTACTTATGCTTTTTCCAACATGTTGACTTGCCATGTTTGGAAAAGCAAAGATGTTATTAATAATTACCATCAACTCTTTTTATGTGAAGTTATAAACCATGAAAGTAACATGCAAAATAAAAGGACTTGAAACCTTGAAGTAGCTAAACAAAGTTCTGCTGTCTTTTGCTTTATTGTGTCAAAATATTTGCTTTGAAGAAGACCATGCTACAACATAATAAATCCCTCAGACACCTGATTCTAGCCTGCTTCTTGTATTTTTGCAGCAATAAATTACATCTCGCACCAAACTATGCACTATTTTTCAGTTGCAGAAATCACATACACATGGCATGTCTAAGTAGTGCTATATAAATGTCTAAAAGTGTGACATCTAGCAGCTTGAATTTCAGATTATGTTGCTGTAGGTAGGCTTTTTATTGTTATTTCAAGCATGTACAAGTAATGCATGAAATGAAATAATGTTCCTCCAGGACCATGGTGCTACATATACAACTAAGAAACGCACAACTAAGAAACACATTAGTGCAAACACATATAAACAGTGGAATAGAGGATATAAAAATGCTAACAAAAAAGACAATGACAACTAGTGCTGTCCATTTTGCAGTTCTGGTTAGAAAAGTGCAAGTGATATTAAGAAAATATGTAGAAAGTGTTAAAATGTGACTGTAAATGTTGCAGTTTGTTTTCATTTTATTATCAGAACTCAAAAGATGAACAATGAATCCGTTCATTGTAATGAGTCACCTGCTTTAATAAAACAGAAAAGAGACAAAGAAAATAAAGCTTCCTACTATCAGTTCCAGCAATAAATCTGACAGCCTGTCGCTATTAGTTAACGTCTACATTTTAGCCAATCTGCTGTCAAGCTGTTGTTTTAGGATTGGATAGAGATTCACACTGAGGACAATGGCTGAAACTCTAATGACAACAACTGTGATACCACGGTGAATTAATCTAGTCAGATTCACTATCAAGAAGACTGGATTATCTTGTCACATGCTGGCATGGTGCTCTGCAACAGTGATTGTATTTAACAACCTTTAAATCATCTTAATTATGATCTGACATGATGCACAGTGGCTAAAACACCATAAACAAAATAAACTCTTCTCTTATCTGCATTAAACACACTGAGTGATGAGCTGATTAAGTGGTCTTCGAATGTTATCCAGACCAGTTTTTCTTCCTGAATTTCTTACTATACACTTGTCACTGCTTCACAACAAATTTGGCAGAGCTGAACAAATGAGATAAGATCATGTAGCATCTGCCACGCCTCCTTAGTAGGATTGATAGTGTAACCAGAGGCAGTGATGCTATCAAGTGTTGTGGTTAAAATGACTCTATACTTTGGCAGAGGTTGAGAAGATATTTGGTGTGCCTACAAGTAGCATCTCCAGTCTTTCTTTTACACTCACACCTGCTTATCCACAATTTTCACCCCCTTAGTTTGTTAAATGAAATGAATGCCTGCATATACACTATCAAGCATTTCAATATGTGAACACACACACAATAAATAATTCCCTGAGACCTGGCTGATTACAGTGTGCTGAAGGTGGCAGAGATAGTAGTTGTTTTCTCTGTCCTGCTTTGAGGTAACAACTTCACTAGAGTTGTGGGTGGGCTTGCAAGATTGTCATGCTTGGCAGATGGTAATTTTGGGTTGAGTTTGTGGTTAGTAGCGGGGTAAGGATATAAGTTATGGCTGGTGCTGGTTTGACTAGGCGGAGTCAGCAGCACAGAACACAGTAGCTTTGTCCCTGTCTCTGACTGTATTGCAGATTATAAAGCTTTGCTGTTTCCGCCGCTTGTCTTTCTTTGATTCAGTCTCTCCATTTTAGTTTGTCTTCTGATGTTCAGTGGAGGAAAAGGAAAAGTGAAGAGGAAGTAGAAGAAGAAAGAAGATACTAAAAACCAGAGAGTGAGACAGGGGGATAGAGAGGAGGAAACAGGACAGGACAGGAATGAGGGAGGCAGTGTTTGAAGTCAAACAAAATTCGTCCGTATCCTGAGGAAGTTGCTGCTGCCAAAGACGGATAAAGACGGGACTGTTTCTTGTGGTTATGATTACATGAGTATTGTGTGTGTGTGTGTGTGTGTGTGTGTGTGTGTGTGTGTGTGTGTGTGTGTGTGTGTGTGTGTGTGTGTGAGTGTTCACAAGCAGTCTCTCTTTGATAATGCCACAATTTCTTGAAACAAACCCCATATTTCAGCATGCAGCCATGGCTCAGTTTGACTTCTCCTCCTTCTTTTCGTAGTCTCATCTTGCCCTCTGCTTAGCCCTCCCCTTATCCCTGAGGGTAATGAATTAAGCTGTCTCAAGGTCTGCATTCACTGCTTGTCTGCTTAAAGCCCAGAGGGATGTTTTTTTTCTTTCCTTGGGTCCTATGAGGGCTTGATTGAGTGCTAACAAGGAACACTTTATGGATTTCAGATAACATCGTTGTGCCTTACTAATAGTGGTTCATGGTCTTCGGGGGTCATATTAGTTTGAATAATTTGAGATCTGGTCTCAGGATAAGACTAGTTTTTGCATTTATGATTAGAATAGGATTAGTCTTAATTTAAGACCAATGGTTGATGTTAGGTGTGTAGTTTTGGGTCAGGGTTTAAGGCTAGAGAATGGGTGATATCCCAGAGTGTCCTCACAAGTATACAAATGTGTTTTTACATGTGCATGCTGCATAGTAGAATGGGGTCAGGAAGTTCAAAGCTTTCCTGTGCTGTGCATCCTAAAGAGATGGATGATTTCAAATGAAAATGAATGCTTGTGGCTTAAATTGTGTTTGCATCTGTGTATGTATAAATACTTTTGGTGGGACACTGAGGGCATGCAAAGTGGTATTAGCTCTGCTGTAATGACACACAGTGATGGAAATACCACAGCCACCTTGACAAAACTCGCCCGGCATAACTGCTTGGGGCACAACACACTCTGAGATTACACATTAGTGTGAGTGTGGTTGCGGGGTGTGTATGTACTCCCACCTTAGTCTACAATTGTCTAGACTCTCTAACAGCCCTGTTGTGGAACAGCTAATCAACACAGCTGATGAAGCAGTGCGAATAAGAGAGTGCAGTAAGGGTAAAGATCACACAGCATATTTAAGAATAAAAGACACAAAGTAAAACACTTAAAGAGAGAGAGAGAGCTGTAGAATTACAGATGAGGCTGATCATTCTTGAAATTATTTTTGACTTTCGTGTAGATATTCAAATGGGGGTCTGTGTTGTTTGGGTTTGAGGTGAGTGGTGAGACCAGTGAGATGGTTGTAAAACAGGATATGACTTTTGAACAACAAGCAAAAACTATTTTCCAACTTAATTAAAGGGCTCTGGCGCTCTCAGAAAATAGCAAAATGAATATGCCCTATAGGCCAACTGCCAGTCAATAGTGACTCTCCTCCCTCTTGTTCTGAAAAGTCCTTTGTTTTCCGAGAACTGTCAGCCATACTTCATGCAGGTTTCTAAGGGGTTTCCAACCTTGGACCACATGCCTAAGAGGCTTAATAAGAGGAAAATTATTTCTCAAACCACATCTGATTGATGACTGCACATCTGTTTAATAGCAAGAATACTGTATGTTTGTATGGATACTTTATATAAACAACCACAGACTGAGCATTAATCTATTGATCCGTCTTCCGGGACATGAATTTCAAATTTTTTCCAGATCTTCGGCACAGATTTCACCACATAATTTTTGTGTTCCTGAACACGCCCTTTCATTAGTCCACTCTCATATATGTTCACGTGAAAAGCAAAATAAGGAAAATACTAACTAGATTCAGTAGCTAACCTTTAGCATCAAAAATTTGAAGTAATTGCTTTCTGTATGACTTTATCAGTCTCTTGCATCATTGTGGAGGAATTTTGGCTGACTCTTCTTTATGTCTCTGTTTCAGTTCATTGGTTTGGGGGCATTCATTCATGCACGGCTCTCTTTACCAATAAGAACCCATGGTGACATGCATGTAACAAACACTTTACATTTTTTACAGCTGTGTGGGCCTTTTGGTCTGTTGTATACCCCCCATAATTTTCCTGAAAGGAAAAATGGGTCTGGGTTCTTATGGGTTTAGGTCCCATTCCAGCATTGCAGTCAGGTTGAGGTCTGGACTTTGACTGGGTCATTGCAACACCTTGAGTGTTTTCTTTTTCAGCCAGTCTGTTGTAGATTTGCTGGTGTGCTTGGGATCAGTCCTATTGCATGAGCCAGCTTCAGCCAAGCTTTAGCTATTAGACAAGATGGCCTCACATTTGACTGTAGAATACTTTGGTATACAGAGGAGTCTCATAATTGACTCAATAACTGCAAGGTTCCCAGGTCGTATGGCTGCAAAACAAGTTCAAAACATCACCCCACCACCACTATGCTGGACAGTTGACATGAAGTGTTTGTGTTGATATGCTGTGTTTGTGTTTGTTTTTGCCAAACATCTCCACTTTGCCAAACACTTACAAATTGCTTACAAATAGGCTCAGCACTGTTCAACTGTTCAACCTAGCTAGAGCCTATTTGTGTAGAGTTTGTATGTTCTCCCTGTGCTTACACAGATTTTCTTGGGGAGCTCTGGTTTCTCCTGACATGCAAGGTTAATGCTGCCTATGTCAGCCCAGGACACTCTTATAAAAGAGATTCTCAGTCTCAAGAGTTCACTTCCTGGTTAAATAAAGGTTGAAAAAAATTGTTCTCAGTGAACACAAAAAATGTATTGCTTTTTTGTAACTATTTCACAAGTTTATTTTCCTCTCCTTGCCTTTCTGCATGTCTTTGTGTGCAATATAAAAGCAATCAGTGGCTTGACCTTTCTCCCTACATGTTTTCCATCACTGGTACATTGTGACTCAGACACAAGGAGAAGAAGACAGATCACATCCTGTGTTTTTGGATTATGCAGTCCAGCTAAAGGGTTGCTCATTCATAGAAAAGGTCCTTTTGCAACCCGCATCTTGGTTTGCATTTTTTACTTCTTGGGCACATCTTTATGGGCACAGACAATTTCTTTGGCACTGGACTATGATAATGTTTTTGGTGTGTGTATTTTTTTTGTCCAGGAAACAACTTTTCATTCTCATGTGCCCTTTGAGATCCATCTGTTTTGTTATTTGTCTGACAGACACAAGATCGCTGCCTGATTCTCTGCTTAGGAGAGCTCAGCTGTATTGGATTGTGAAGCAGTCACACACATCTGTTTAGATGCATGGATGTCTACTTACGTCTTGGGGAATTGTAATACAGAGATAGATGGTTAATGACATCGAGGGACTGACCAGTGACGAATAGACAACATCAGTATTTCTGTTCTGGCTGGAGCAGCAGTGCAGTCTGGTTTTTACTCTGTGTTTATGATTTTGGCTGTGTGGGTTGTGTGTTTGTGTCTGGATAACAGCAGGACCCAGAGGCTTGAGCGTGATAGAGAGGTTAACCAAAGTATAGCCAGAGGATAGAGTCTGGGTTTGTGGACTAGAGTGTTATGATGGTTTGTGTTATCTGGACTGACAGACCAAAAGCTCATGACGTGCAGCCAGAGTCCGGGGGGGGGGGTTGAGAGATGTGTGTGCCATGGGGCCTGTTTGCCTATGAAAATGACAAAGGGAAGTGTCAGGGACAGTAAAAAGGTGTTGGGGGAACATGAAAAAAACAAAAAAAACTTTGCCAATACCCTCCTGGAACTGTTTAGATCCCCATCTGTTTTTGCTCTGCACATCAGTACACCAGCAAACAGAAACAGACATGCAGTGGCGTGAATATGTGTAGGAAGGCAACTGGATCAAATTGTCTGTGAGATGAAGCTTTCCAGAGAAACACTGAAAGAAACTGAGAATGGCATCGATGGACCATGCATCTCATTTTATGGGTCTACAGTGGGGGGCTAATGCAGCCTAAAGGTCATTGTTAGGTCGCTGTGATTGGAAACCTGAAGGCCATTAAAAGGCTGCAATTCTCCAGACAGTGGTGAGTCACTGGTGGTTAAGTTGAAGCTTAACACTAACCAGTCCTGGTGACTCAAACTTTGTTTGGCTTCGGGTGAGATTTTTGTTAATAGTGTGATTGAGTTGGTTTGGAAAGTCTGTACAATTTGTGGTAGTTTCTTCCTTTTGATATGTATCTTTGTGCTGTTTTCTGTGATTCAAGATTGCTCATGGTGATGACAGTGGACATTTGTTTTTGATGCTGATTTGACTGGGAAAGGTGCTGACTACTCTGGTTCAGCTTTGCTCTGAATGAGAGAACCAAACAGCCATGGTAAATATGAGGCAGGGACATCTGTTGTGGTTGTTTATTTACACTGTGAGGAAGTGACAAAATTCTATATTCTTTCATCTGTTGACTTTACTAGTTTATTTGTTCAATCAATACTTTTATACTATTCCTGCTTCTTTGAACCTCTATTTTCTTTTTTTCCCCTTGTCCCATTTGCCTTTTTATTGGTAGTTGGAACTTGAATGCTGAACATGTATCTGGAAACAGTGCGGAGAGTCAGACAGTCTTCTGGGAGATGACAGCTATATCATGCTATTAATAAAAATCTCATAATGCTTAATGAATCATTCCTGATTAAAGATGAGTCAAACAGCTGATTTCTTTTAATTAGATGAAAGGTTTATAATGAGTGAATCATCTGCAGGTTGACTATGCATTGTTGTGGTGAAGGTGTGGTCTTCACAGCAAGTGGTGGGTCTGCCTTGATCCTTTATGACTCTGATTCACTTCTAAATCACACCAGAAAATGAGTGAAGACTTTCCACAGGCAATTATTACTGTCAGCACCATTATATGCATTATATGTTTGACTTTAGATTCTAAATACTCATCAACTTTCTTTATAAGTAGTATTAGTAGATTTATACCACTATCATTACTACAACCATCTGAAATAGAAAGCTTTCACTGGACTCTATGCAGCCCTTTTCACGGGGCTGAATGTGTGGTGCTGTATAAAAAAATGAAAATATTTAATCAAACACAGTGCTACAGTCTTCTTGGTAGTGGACATCTCAGCAAATTCACACCAAGGTCAGACCATCAGATGGTAGCTTGACAAATGTGGCTTGTTTGGAAGTGTTGCCAAAAGAAAGGATATTCTTTCTAAAAAAGACATGGTAGCATGGGTGAGGTATGCAAATTTGCAACTGAACAAATCACAATACTTTTAGAACAGTATCCTTTGGACAGACGGACCAACGAGGAGCCATTTGGCCGTAATGTACAGCACTGTGTTTACTGTAGCAAAAAAACAAACACAGCATATCAGCACAAGCACCTCTACCAACAAGTGATGGAGCAGGGATGATTTGTGCTTGTTTTTTGCGGCCACAAGAACTGGGCACCTCGCAGTCATTGAGTCTACCATGAACTCGTCTGTATGCCAAACTATTCAAGAGTCAAGTGTGACAGGTAAAAATTTGCCAAAACTGGCTCATGCAACAGGACACTGATCCCAAGCATAGCAGCAAATCTACAACAGAATGCCTGAAAAACAAAACAATCTAGGTATTACAACAGCCCAGTTAAAGTCCAGCCTCAGTCCAATTGAAATTTTGTGTTGGGACCTTAGAGGTGCAAATTGTAACTTAAAGTGACTTGGTTCTCGTAGTTGTAAGAGTCCATTTCAAGGTGCTTCAGGCTCTGTTGTCTGATTCACCAGAATACCTGTAAGTCAGACACGGGGTTCTCCTTCAGCATTTCTTCTGCTTTATCTCATCAACTCCCTTGATGCAACAATGACTCAACACACCATCTGTGGTACAAATTGGTATTACACCAAAGTCCAGGCCAGACTTCCATTTTCAATTTCAAAAACTAAATACAGAGATGCTTTGGACCTAGCATCAGAGCAGTTGTCTTTCTGCCACCTTTAGCAGTCATTAATTAATTCTGGAAGGCAGTAAATTAGTTTATTTTTAAAATCAGTACAAAAAAATGCCAGCAAACTGCAATGACCTGAATTAACATTGTAAACATTGTGGGCCAAAATTCCTCCACAATGTGAAAGACAATAGAAAATGATAACTTCAAGTTATTGCTGCTAAGGTGCTGCTAGGTGATGTTCATGTATTGTAGTAGTTTACACATTTGCCTTACAAGTGGAAGGTCCCTGGTTTGATTCGAGGTGGGGGCACAAGCCCCTCTCGCCATGGAGGGTTGCATCAGGAAGGGCATCTGGCGTAAAACCTTTGCCAAATTACCAATGTGGATTAATCTGCTGTGGCAACCCCTTGGGGACAATACAAGGGATCAGTCCAATGTACATTGCTACTAAAGGTGGTTCTACAAACTACTGAATCATGGATGTACTTAGTTTTTCACATGACTGTATATCCGAGCTATCCGCAGTAGCTGAGATTTGACAAACTTAGCATATACACTAGAACCGGCTAGTGTAAACAGCAGACATACAAAGATAAAAATTCTTTTAAGGAGTGCAGAAATTATGTGTTGTTTTCGCATTCTTTAATTTTAGGTTTAGTTGTCTAAATCAGGTGTTCTTCAGCTGGATATAAGAATGATTGAGAAAAGAATCAGAAAAAGATGAGGAATAAAGAATTAAATTTTAACCCAATCATGATTTAAACTGACATGTACTATGATGTCACAAGTTCACAAATAGGTCATAAGCCAATAAGGGTAGTGCTCAAATTTTTAAAAACCCTTATATACTAAGAAGCAGTCATGGATGTGGACACACATGCGGTTCTGTTTATACTGCATGGTGTGCCTGCATAGTGCACTTGTGTAGTCATAAATTCTTAGCTTCACATGGACATCTGTGCAGACCCTAACTAACATGAACATGAAACTTAGTATAATTTTAGATTTAGCCTGGGCCTCTTATTTTAGTTTCTTTACCTCCTATAATTAAAGCTTGCTTCCAGATCTCTGATTCACGGCCCACCTCTCAGATTTGTTCACTAAATTCAAGTCTTGGGTTGTTCTCATTACTGACTCTGGCTCGAAAAACAGTCGACCAATCAGTGCTTTTGTTCATCAGGCATCATCCCCTTTCATAACAAATCACAAAAGAAAAATGGCAACAAGCCATCATGCTATTGGGATAATATAGTTTTAGTGACAAATTATAATTTTGAGCTTTCATAGACATGGAAAAAACATGGGTATTACAAATAAGATAATGGCTCTGAGCCACTGTAGTGTCACAGTTATTTACGACTGTGTGCTCGCTTGCAGAGATCCAGTATCCTGACACTCCTAAATCAAGTGTGGCCATTATTTATGTATTTGCTACACCTGTGCTTTTCTTGCTGTGACATGCCAGAATGTCTGCTACATTAAGTCGCATAATCCAGTTCTGGTGGAAAAACATTTTGTTGGCATATTATCTCTCTACAACATGATTTTTGAGTTTCATACTTCATGCTCTTTTCATAATGTGAGTGACTCTGTGTTTCCTCACAGTCTCAAATCTGGTACAAAAATGAAACAAAGAAGAGTAATTAAACTGACGAGAGTGGTTATCCAAATTTTCTTTACTTGATATTAGCAAAATGAAAATATGTGTAGTTGTTGCAAATTCTGATCCCCCCTCCCGCCCACACACACACACACACACACACACACACACACACACACACACACACACACACCTACACACATACACACACACACCTACACACACACAAACACACACAGAATCAATTGCTGA
>VUQH01081020.1:0-42205 GCA_015106775.1 Etroplus canarensis | reverse complement strand
GTATTGCAGATTGTGTGTGTGTGTGTGTGTGTGTGTGTGTGTGTGTGTGTGTGTGAGAGAGAGAGAGAGAGAGAGAGAGAGAGAGAGAGAGAGAGAGAGAGAGAGAGAGAGAGACAGTGAGGAGAAGGGGTTATAACAGCCAGAAGCACTGTCTCCCCTTTCTCTATGTTACCCCCAAACCATGACACAAGCCTATCTGCAATGACTGCGGCTCCCTTTATCTCCTTTACCAAACTGGACATGCTGTTCCCACTCATTCGGTCAAGTGACACCTGAGTTCCCTGAATATACCTGTCATCAAAAATTGTAATGAAGAGGGACTAAGTGCAAACAGTGGACAACCGATTTGTTGCTGTGCAGGATCAATGGCAACTGCACATCTCCACGGCATACGCTGACATCACATCACAGAATTACAACACCGAATAGTCCCCTCATGTGAATAACCATCACAACAGCAAAAAACTGGAAATTACCAGGTTTAAGTACATGATAAATCATAACTAGAATCATGCTTGACAAGAAATGCAATTGCAAAAATAATCCAGTCCTTTTAATTTTAACAAGAGATTTAGTTACATGCCAAACACATCCACACAACAATGCTTCAGTTTTATTTTAATCATGTATGTGATGGCAAAAAGATGTGTTCAAATCCTACCCAAATAAATTATGATACTAATAAAATTCTGATAACAACAATTAGATTAAAAGCAGGGAAATACTTCTATGAAAGTATTTCTCTTTTATCGTCAACATCCTGTTGTCAGTATATTATATCCCTATTTTCTTTAAGTCATATGCAACACCCTGTCTGTATTTACATGTTTTTGAGTCAAAGAAATATTAAAAAGCTTTTGACCAATAAATAAATAAATAAATAAATCTAGTCTTAATAAACATATTAGCAAAAAGGAAGAAACGGCTCTGACCATAAGTACGGAATTCAAAATAAAGACACTGGCCTCTTTTCAAAGATTTCTTTAAAAGCTGTCTGTGGGAAATTCATCACTCCGGTAGCACTTTAAACATGAGCAGAATACTTCCACTATCACAGCCAGAGATGAGCTCGAGATACTACAGTTAACGATGCCAAACCCAGCACCTGACAATATGCGACATAGATTACATAGACATAAAGCCTGTGACATTCCTATACCTTTTCCAAGAACTGTTATAATTAAACATAAATATGACAATGAGCCAAGACAGGAAAATCAGACAGGTGAGATGACAGTAAACATTTCTGCTGTCTTTGTTTTGTAAGGTAAGAGGGAGAGGGAGGAGGAAGAGGATGAGGAGTGTTACTGTCAGGCAGGGGAGGAAGGGAGATCACTCATGTTTTGGCACAGCAGCCTACCTGTCCTATATTAACACCTTTAAAATTCTAAGCACATGAAAGTTACTGCTGCAGACACAAAAACGGCACTGGAATACAAACTGCTGAACAAAAAATAAAAAGGAACTTCTGAACGAGATTACTGATAAACTGCAAAAATAAGAATGTTGGTGTCCCTTCATTCTGGCAGTGCTAATCTCATTCTGTCTGCTCCTCTCCAGTCTGAAAGGTAGGGATCTGTTTACCTGACCTCTTCCTCTGATTGCTCCTCTATGGCCCATGGCTATCTGACCCCTCTGCACCCTTACCCTCAGCCCCCCTTTTTGGGCAGGCTCTCCCTTGTTGCCTCTTGACTGCCTGAACGTTTAATTTTTATTAAAGCCCTTACCGATCTATTTTTGTTTCTCCCATCCTAAAATAAGTCTTAATCCTAAAGATGCTGACAACCATAAGCGCTTTGAGTGGCTCCCAAACCATACCAACAACTAGCCTACCATCATCCTATTCTCCCAGCCAGACCCACTCTCTCCCCATTATCCCTCGGCTGTTTGCGAGGGGGTTTCCTCTCTTTCTTTTTATCTCTGCACTCACTCCATGACCCCTGTTTCTTGCTGTCTGACCTACCCCCCTACCCACCCACACACACACACACACACACAGCTTCTGGCCCCCCTTTCTGTTTCCCCCAATGGTACACATATCCTATCATTGCCTCTGCTCGCTCAGAAAAACCTTTTTCTCTCTTTCTTTTCCCGACTCTAAGCTGCGACATATATCCCACACTGACTAATAATTCTCGCCTTTTTTCCCCCTTCACTGTATATAGATCAAGACCTCCAGAAAAGTAGTCACTATTTTTTGATGACATTTATAGAGATTTTTGTCTTTCAATCACGCCCAAGGCACCAGAATTTCCGTTCTCTTTCATTTTTCCCGATCAAATTATTTTTTGGGAGAGATCAGCTGGCCTATCAGAGCTGTAATCAACTATATTTTTTGAAAAAGGCCTCTTCAGCTTGGGCTGTCTCCTCGCACCTCGTTTGCTTTCCACCGTGAACGCAGCCTGTTCTATTCAGGGTATGTTGAAGATATCCAGTTTGACTTTTTTTTTTTTTTTAAATTATTATTATTCCTACAAGCGACCACTAAATGCATCCAGTGACCTACAGGTTTAGCCTGGACCATACTTAAAGTAACTTTGGTATGATGGCGTCTGCTTAAGGTCAGACATACAGGGCAATGTTTTGTTTTCTTTCCGGTCAAAAAAAAAGTGTTCTCTTGAAAGTCACACACGGTAGCCAAGTAGTTCGAGGCAGAAGACGCAGCCTGTCTCCGTCTTCCCACCTCAAACCACATGTCTGTCCTGCGTACCGCAGCTCAGACTCTCAGGCTGTCCGTGTGCAAGGTCCTGCTGATCCGCTCTTGTCACGAAGGAGACCCTGGGCTCCGTTTTTCCCTCAGCAAACCGCATTCACACAACACACACCACACTCGCAAACACAAACCCCCCTCACGCACGCACGCACACACACACACGCGTCGATCGATTTGCATGTGACTCCGTCAGTGAATGAGCGAGAATCGACTTAAAAACAACGCTTCAAAGAGACAAACCGCTATGAAAAATAAAAAAAGAAAAGATGGACAAAGTGGGGTAAAGGGGGGAAAGTGTAGCTAGAGGAACTAAGACAGGGCGGAGGGATTGCCCATTTCAGACAGAGACGTGTCGGAGAAGAACACACACACACAAAAAAAAACACAAATGTCTTTATCCAGAAGAGGATTTTATAAGCCCGCGACGCCGCTGAAACCATCGTGGATGTGGCAAGTGTCAAAAATGTGTCAAAATTAGAAAAGCGAGTGATGCTCCCTGTCGCCGGACACGCGCGGACCCACAGGCTGGACTCGGAGCTCCTTTCCTGGGCTGCGCTCGCGTGGAGCTGCCGCTGCCCCACCGTCCGCTCAGCACAGCCCCCTCTCGCAGCGCTTTCGTGTCTTAAAAAACACGCTTCTCGACCGCCACAAACCCCACCGCACGTCTAGCCCCGACCCCACCGAAAAGCACGCATTTGTGTTTTAAAACCGTGCTTTTTTCCCCCCCCACGATCAACTGCCTGGAAGTGGATCGCTGGTCTTGCCTGTTTTCTTATCTTCCATTCATGAGGAGGAGAGGACGGACGCTGATGTAAACACAGGTAACGATACGAATATATGGGGAAAAACACTGCGAATAAACCAAACTACTTGCATGAAATGAACTTGTGATCGCCAGGCTTTTCTCACAACGTGAGAATAGCCAGCTCCGCTACACGTAAAACTACGAAGAGACAGAGAGGTTGAGATAAAGTCAGACAGCGAAAAGAATAGGATCGCTGAAACAGAGAGGAAAAAGGCACAAACGCAAAGTTGAAACTTACAATTTCTCGCTGCCGCTTTGTGATCCTCGCTTTTTAATCCAGTATTGAGATGATTTAGCTAAAGATCCCATCAAGGCAGTCCCCTTTTGGTCAGTTTGCGCTTAGGGTGGCAAAAGAAAGATCATTGTTGTTGCGGAGTGTACAAAAAAAACGAAGTAGGTACTATTAGTTGTTAAAGGCAATATAAAAATAATTTGGATGCAAAGCAGGCGATGAGTCTTGTGTTAGAGGGAGCGAGGAAGAGGTGAAAGTGAGATCTGATGATTGAAAAGAAAAAACTCTTTGGATCTTTATTCCTGCTAATTAGTTTCCTGCAAAAAATGGCTGTGATTAATTCAGTGCGCATGTGCTTCATTACACAGGCACGAAGGGAAGGGCTAATTAGCCGCCTTCTGGATCAATAAGATTCAGCAAAGGAGAGAGCTCGGGAGAGAGAGGGAGGGTGGGAGGGAGGAAGAGGAGGGAGGGAGGGATGGATGGATAGATACAAGTAGGGGGAAAAAGAGGAAAGTAATGATCAGGAATTGAAAATATGGAATTAAGAACAGCGGAAAGTAAGAGTTTGATTAGACGAAAGACAGTGAAAGTTAATAGTGGAGCAGGCAGCTGCAGCGGGCACAGCCCGACGCTACGGACGCAGCTTTTCTTCCGCTCTTTTTCACTTTTTGAAACGTTTTTTTTTGTCGCTGTTTTTTTTTCTTTTTAAAATGAAAGATATGCACATGTTTCGGTCACTTAAAATACATGAGCGATCGGGCTTTATTTTATTCTGCCTCTTTCGGTCTGTGTGCGCCAATTTAGTCACGTCAAAGCTGCACGCAGAGCTGTGTCTTTTTTTTAGTGAGTTTAAAAATCTATGTTTAAGCAACTTATTGAAAAACAAACGTGGCTTTCGGCAGGTCAAATGGCCAAAAAAAAGTTAACATGCCAATCACCAGCATGGTGTACCTGTGATTATGAACTGTCGTGTTTGTAAACAACTAAAACAAACATTTATGGGAAAAAAATGAAGCATTTTTAAAGCGATTTCTACATCTACGCAAAAAGTGTACTGTAACAGCAGCATGCAGGCTGCCACGGTTCAGCCTACTGTTGTAACCTGTAAAAGCTGAGCTTTGTTACCTGGATATTAACTGGTTTTCTGTATATTAAATTTATATATTTAAAGCATTAAGAGAAACACTTGCTCAGAGTCATAAGTTGACACTTAATACTCGTGATGCGCAGCTTCAAATTTTTTAAACTTTGATAAACTTCGTGTAAATCGTCCTGCACACAGCATGGAGGGAACTCCTTTTTAAATATTATGTTTATGTTCCATGCAAAAATATAAATACAGTGACGGGCTGAACGACAAGAGAATATTAAAGTCTAAATGCAACTTGGAGCAATAGGTGTCCCACAGCTCACGTGTGTGTTTACATATCAGTTTGAATTAAAGTAACAAAGCTGGGAGACCTAACGAAATTTAAAATTGCAAATTTATAAAGTAAGATGTAGCAAAAATCAAAGTTTGACGGAGAAGATATGAAAGACACGCCGTTTTTACAGTTACAACCAGCTCGAAATAACAGTCCCAGTAAAATTCAGCACAATATGTTTTAACAGTAATGTAATGTAAAGGAGGTGATTTTTTTCAAGGACGTGAGGAAGGGACTACATAGCACTAAGGTTTAAATATTTTTCCTGTAAATTTGGGAAACTCCTGAGAGCTGATTTTTTTTATTAGTACAGCATGCAAAACAAGTTCAGCCCATTTTAAAAATATCGACGAAGCCTCAAATATCCTATACGAGTTATTTTATTTTAAAGGCTATTTGTAATATGTATAAGCGTACAACAGGTATTTAGAAAATATGAATAGGTTTATTCTTACCCAGGACACCAGTCAAAGACTTGCTGTAATACAGAGGGGTGATGGGGAAACAGCCTATCGTGACATCTATTACCAAACTTATGGGAACACCATGTCAATAAGTGCAGTTTCTCCTAAATAATAACAACACTATAAATGTGTGACAAGGTGATAAGTTGTGTAAGGCGATTGGTCATCTCCGGCCTGCATGCATGATATTTACTATGCTATGATTGTTATATTATGACAGGAAGCCCAGGTGGTCAGTGTCTCATCTCATTTCGAGGTGTTCCGTCTTTAGGAAATTTTAAAAGCCTTTATGATCGATCCTAACGTGAATTTGAGGTTCTACGTTTGTTTTTCCTTCCGTGAAGCACGTCCCCCTCTGTAACTGATGTCGTTTCCTCCGAATGAAAAGACTGTATTACAAAAATCAACCTTTGAGTCTCTCAGTGCTCTTTGTTATGATAATTTTATTGTTGATTCTCCGAGGAAATGGACAATCCCTCACTCTCAGTGTGCACACTTTCTGTGCAAACAGCTCCATATAGAGTCCTGGTCCACTGAATGCAAGTAGTAGCTTTCACTGATAACACAACGTGCTATGTTTATTGAAACAATACGGATTTGTTAGTCTGCTTCTATATAGTGAATCCAGACCCAGAGTTAACAGTTAAAAGGCAAATATACTCCAGTCCAAACATTGCTCAATCATACGACAGATTTTAAAGTAGCCAGCCTGCAGTGCTGTTTTTAAGAAAAAGACTCGTGTCTGGGTTAATAAAACAATGAGATTTTGTTTGTTTGTTTGTTTTTGCGTACGTTGGATAAAAAAAATGCATGGCACAGACAAATCTGGCGTGGCTTATTTTTCGAGGATCTCACACAGCTGACATGTTAAGCCGTTTGTGATGTTGCAGGGGTGAAGACGGTAGATGAAATTGGCTATATTTTATATTTTCCAAGGGCCTTTGACTTAAAGGTTAGAAAGGTTATGAAACCCCCATGAGACCCCGCGTTTCCACAGATCCAATAGTATATATTCCTTTGAAGAGCCTATGAAAATCAAACTTCTTACATTGTATCCTATATGGCCAAGACCCAACTCCCCCCTTCCATCGCTCCCTCTCTCTCCATCTCTCACTCCCCCTCTCTCTCTCTCGCCCTCTCTCTCCCTGCTGGTAAAATATATGGTGTGCTGTAACTCGGCATTTCCTCAGCACTTGCCTTCCACAAGCCACGGCAGGCACTGATACCTGTTTTTAAGCAATGCGGCATCTCCTGTACAGCATGCCCCTCTCAGAAAAAAAAACAACACAACTGCATCGCCCCGTCGAACAGCTCGCATTTTTTGCAGTGTGAGAGGCAGACTGCAGGAATCTCGAGGATTTGCGACGTGTCTGCTCTCTCGGGAAGAGGAGATTGTAAAAATGAATAGGTTGGAAACAGCGTGCGAGAGGAGTTAAAGGGGCTACGAGATAATAAAAGAGTCTGGTGTAATTTGAGGCTTGTAGGAGGCAGCTTTGAGCCAGTCAGTCGCCTAAAGCCTAACAATGCAAACTTCAGTTTACAAATTTATGCAAAGGCCTGATTGATATTACTCCATCAGCGACCATATTGAGCATGGTGTAGGCTAAATCAAAAGCAGACCAGCCAGGCGGAGGCCTTGATGCTTTTAGGGCCTATGCATCACTGAAAAGAGAAAAAGGGGGGAACTGACAGGGTCTGAAGCTTTTGTGTTACCCACCATTCAATTGCGCCTCTCAGTGGGAAGGATAACTGTCCACGTGCCAGCCTCAATAGGCATGCATCGATGAGTGGCATTGCAAATTCAACGCAACCTGTGGCTATGACAGCCCGTGGGTATGACAAAGAAAGGGAGAGTAGCTTAAAACTGCAGAATTCTCCATAGATGCGGGGCACATGAAAGTGCTTGACCATCGGAAGGAACAAAAGTGCGGATTCGGAGGGCAAAGCCCCACAATCGTTACTAACGTGCTTGGACCGCCGCTCTGTGATGGCTGTCAAAGACCCGCGTGTGCCACTTGTCAACTTTTAGAAATATTTACTTTAATGCGTTCGAATTCAATTACATTCACTTTGTTTAACAGATCGGCCACTGGGCTCGCGTGGACGCGTGCCCGCGCGTGTACGCACTCACTCGGAATCCCAGACAAAGCACAAAGGGAAACAGAGGAAATGAGCAGGGGTGAAAGCATTTAAAGATGAAAGCTGCTATCAAGAAAAAGTCATATAACTTTATAAAGAGATAACGACCATTATATTCCGAAGGATTTGGGGATTTAAGATGTTCATAGGCTGCAATATTAACAAGAGGGGTGTCAGTCATGTGTTCAGACTATGGTAAACAGATATGGAAAGGGCATCAGAATTTCTTAAGGAGGCAGTCTGGGTGAGATTATGCTGTGAAAATATAAATAAAAATTGCACGTGGACTTGAGGCTCGAGCTAGGACAGGAAGGAAAACAAACAAACAAGTAAACAAAAAAGGGTTTTTTTTAAGAAAATTAAACTGATATTGTTCTTTAGTGAAGATGTTAATGAAAAACACCTTAAAGATGTCACGCTTTGGGCCTGTACGTTGGATTCTCCGCTCAGTGACCGCAGCTGGGCTGATGATAGGTTGAGAAGATAGAAGCCAAAGTTTTTTTTGTTTTGGTTTTTTTTGAGAAGGGCAAACACATCTTCACTGACTTGAACTGAGCATTTGAAAATTCAGACATTTAGAAACTTTTCCACATATAATTTTTTCATAAAGGTATATCTTCTTGGGGGGCATATCGAAATTATAAGAAAATATGTATATGCTTAATTTCACATTTGCTGTCCTTTTTCTTTTCACAATAATCGATGGGATGAAACAGTTAAGGCTGCGCTATTTACCACCACCTAAACTCATGAGAGGCTTGTGTCCGGCTCTGCGTGTGTCTGAGGGTGGATGGGGCAGCACAGCCAGGTGCAATGGGAGCGCCCTCTTATGTTCAGCCTGACCACTGGGTTCAAACAGCGCATCAACTCTTGCACACAAGCCAAGCGCCTCCGGACTGAAGCCTGTGCGAAAGCGCACCTTTGCCTCTCAGTCTGTGGTCGCATCTTAAACTAACTCGCATGCAAAGGCAGTCAGGTTACTGGGTGAACAAAAGAGGTGAAGGATTTCCACGTCGGAAACCACAAACATTTCACATGTAAGTTTTACGAAATGTTAAAGACAGTACACAGTACTCCCCGAAAACTGCCATAGTTTGGAAAAAAAAAGCCCCTGACTGTCTGGGAGAGACAGGGCAACAAATGCACAGCTCGGATCAAACTTGAACTTGGCCTAATTAGCAGGGCATCCTGCAGAAATCAGCTGATGCACAACTTCAGGGGCAGGGGGGAGAAATCTAATTTTAGCCTATTAAAAGTGCCTGCATTCAATGTTAAATTAACTTTTGAAAATCGTTTTAAAATTGTGACAGCACATGCAGCATGATTTGCCCATCATTATCCTTGAAGCATACATCCCCTGTGGACAGGGAGAAAAAAAATGCAAACCTTTGCTTATTATAAGAACTTTATTTCCTCAGCTTTATTCTCTAAACCAACATTTTCAAATATTCCAATACTACACGTGCCTGTGGCCTCTAGTTTCCTTTTTTCATTCATGTTCCTTGTTTGATACCGTAGAATATTCTTGAACAGACACGACTGATCACTGTGGTGGATCTTTTCTTTATCAAAATCAAATGCAACGTTGTCTCTGTTGTTATTTACACTCTTGCCTGTAACATATTACATAGTACATTAGAGCATGTATTCATATTTTCAGCTGGCTTTAAGTTTATTAGAGATACTCCTCACCAGAGTATCTGCTCTAAATCCTGTACTGTTGATATTGCTCGATATTTTTGTTAAAATGTTTTAAACGTGTTTCTATTGAGTTATCTGTTTGCTTGTTTGTTTTTTTAAATGCAAATGTTCTGTATGTCTTATAAGAGGAACATTATACCCACTGTTGTTGTATTTGCTTGCTTTATAACTGCTTAGTTAAGATCAATGCTTTTAAATATGAGGGTTCGATTTTTTTGATATTTATTATTTATTTATTATTTTTGTGTGTTAATATTAATATATTTAAAAAAATATTAAAAAATTGCCATGCACAGAATTTGCCCTGCCCGTTTGTTTGACCTCTTTTAAGACTTCATCTTGTGATTTAAATATTTCTAATTACAATGCAAAATTAGTTTTTGTACCTACACGTTATCGATAGATAACCAGCAACATCGTGGCAAACCCGACATCATGTTTTCGAATGCAAGTTGAAATGTGGGAGAAAAAAGGGGGACCTGCTTTCTGCTGCTGGTGTTGTGATTTTAAGAGTTTGGGACAGAATAAATGACGAGCGGCCGTCTGGTCAGTCTGCCTTATTTACATGAGAAAAAGAAGGCATATCAATTCCTCTCTCTCATCCATTTACTCGCCCTGCCAGTACTGCCTTATTAATGATCAAATGCATAATTCAGAAACAGTTTTGACGTTTGAATTTTGGAAAGACAGTCGTGTTAACCCCTAATTATTCTGTCAATATTCGAAAAATGTCGTAAAACATCCAAAAATCCGCGATGTTTTGCTGTCTTTGCTTGATTGTACAGATGATTTCGCCCTGACCATGCGACTGAATCGCATCAAAGAACACACACAAGCACATAACGTACAGATTCCCCCAAAATCAGCAAGCGTGACTCCTTGTCTCACTCTCCCTGTTTCTCTACCTCCTTCCCCTCTGTGCGTGCTGTACATGAGTCTCTCTCTCTCTCTCTCTCTCTCTCTCTCTCTCTCTCTCTCTCTCTGTGTGTGTGTGTGAGGGGGGATCATTGTGTCGCGTCATATTTCAAAGGCAGAAACTGCAATTATTATTATTATTATTATTACCATCATACATAAGACAAAACTGTCCAGCCTCATCACACCTCACCTCCCTTAAGTACACAAAATCATTTTCAACTGGTTTCTTTCGTAACTTAAGGTTTATATAAGCTGTCCACTCCATGAAAAACTTTAACACTGTTTGTTTTCATACGTATTTTTTTCCCTTTCGTATTTTTTCAAAAGAACGCGTCTTAAAATGGCGTGTGGCCATCAGCTCTCAGTATCTTGCAGGTGTTGCTAGACATAAATCCCAAACTCACGAATGTCAGAAACGCCGAGCAAGAACACGCACGCAAACACACACTTACAAATTTATTATAAAAAAAATAAAAAAAATAAAAATCAAGGCAAGGCTCGTGTTTATTCGCGAGTTTGACCACAGTGTCACAATTTAACGCAGTTTTAAGGACAAACGTGCTGAATATGTAACGCCTGGATTATTTAAAGGAAATGCACCCTTAACGGGAAAACGAAATAAGCGCAGACCAGGCCTTCTGATGATACATATTTCAGATCGGGGGATATAGTGAATTATGGAGAAATCCTGAGAGCTGCTGTCACAGACACTGGGTGTGAGACAGGCAGGACTCGTGGGGTTTTACGCGCTTTAAAGAGGCTCACTGAAACAGAGGGATCCCAAATCAGAGCCATATGACCACTCCAGGCATCAGCTACTCTAGATGGTGGTAAACCGACCCAAACAGAGCAGGGCGGAATCACAGATCCTCACAACGCCAGACGTATTTAAATGCCACCTCTTGCATTTTCACTTCAACTCAGAGTTAATTTTCCTTGATGTCAAGAAGCCCCCCCCCAATCGACACAATGAGATGAAAGATGACAGGTAGAAGCGACACAGAAGGCAAATACAGATCCAGGATTGCCGCCAGAGGTCAGATCCAAATCCTGCGTCACACAGCAGCCTCTGGGATGAGCTACTGTGTACATCTGCAGACAATGTCCTGGGTCAAACAAGACGGCAACAATTTCAAATTCAGATTAGATTATAAGGCTTTTAAGTTTCCCAAATTCAGCATACCATTGGAGAAGGAATTAGACAGAATGCGTTTTTCTATTTAAATTAATGATGTTAAGAACACTGATGGCAATTCAGGTATAAGGATGCACAGAGATTATAATGGACAGCGTAGCTCATCTACAATGAATACAATGACAGCTCTTGATTTTCCTAACATACTCAGTGGCTATTTAGTATTTGACAGACATGAACCTGTTTACTACACTCAGTAGGCTACCACTCAGACAAGTGAGAGAACTGAATACAGACAAGGGGAATTTTGCATGGAAATCAACTACTCCTATTATACTACTCCACACAACGCCCTACTGATGCAGAAACAGTATCTGCGCTGCGTCTAGTTAAGAAACAAAGCCAACAAGCTCATCCAGAGCCTTGTGCTATCAAACCTCCAGAACTGTGAAGAAACTCTCTGGTTGTGTGAAAGCAATTTCAGCTGGTCAAAGCAACTGAGGCAGAATTATGGATGCTTAACCCCTATCAGCTCTCCTAAACCTTGTCCTGGTGGCAAGCCATCCCACCAATATTTGTTATGTGTGGTGAGTCGGAAGGGCTGTGGTCTTGTTCACTAAATACCTCAGCAGAGGTGAGCTCCCCCATAGTGTTCGTGAAGCCAATAAAAACAAGTGATTAATGGTGCAGTTCCTTTTTTTAGGTGTTAGCTTGTTAAGGGACTTAATAGTAAAGGTGTTTACTTTCGCAGTGACAGAAAAACTACAGGAGGGTTGAGCTAAGATCTTACACCAGGTGGTCTGCAGGAGCACTGTTGTCACTGGTGTCATGTTACTGCCATATATGTCAATATATCTGTATATGAATGCAATAACCATAAAGATGTCTTAAGAAATCAATTCTTTAGATGAAAAACAACTTTACAAGTTGAGCTTTTCAACTTGGACTGAGCGCTGACTCACAGTCAGTCAGAAGCTTTGCATATTGCATGGGGAAGAAGCTTAATAATGACACCTGTATCCTTGCTATCTGCATCACACATCTCACATGCCCTGCTTTCTGCCATGATAACCCTTTTTATTGAGAATTTTAGCATGTCTATAACAGTCAGCTGACCCCATTCCTGTGGCAGAAATACCCTTCACTTAATTCAAGCACTTTTCATTTTGCTGTGTCTATTGTGTCTGAGACACAGGAGGTTTGAGAAGCAAATGATGGCACCAAAGGGCTCTTCCTCTTTTTAATGTGTTAAAAGACACACAGGTGATCACACAGGCAATCACATGAGTGTAAATGACATGAAAGTAGGAATTAGGAACAATGCAATATCACTTCTAATTCTGTCAGATAACTAACTGAATAATTTGCAATGCTGCACATCTCTACAACTTTGTGGTGCATCAACTGAATCTAATCCACTTAAACAGTTGTTTTGCTGCTTATAAGGCCAAAAAGATATCAACATGAAAAACTGTCTTTGAATTCCAAAAGGTCATACCTTCCCTGTGGTCAAACGACCGACAGTGATGTGATATTCTCTTTCATAGCTTAGAGGATAAAATGAGTGCATTGAATCTCAGACACACATTAATTCACTTCATGATAGCTTGTAAATTAATCTAGAATCACCAAGTCAGTCTTTTGCTCATATTAAATTTGAACTTTACAGTTAAAGTTTCAATGATTTCATGCATAATTTTGGGTTATTTCAAGCTTATAACATATAACAGATAGCAATGGACTATGGCTTCTGTGAACCATTTTAAAATAGAGTTAGATCCAAAAATAAGGTATGTGGCTTGTTTTCTACAATAAAATGTTTAAATTTAAATGTAATGCAATACTAGATCTTCCTTTGTTTTGGTATCTCAAGAGATTCAGTTGAACCAGTATTATCCAAAACTTGAATCTAAATTACATGTAAACCTCAGATTTTTCTCTGTATGTACTGTTTTTTTGCCTTGCATTTATTGATTAAACAGATTAGTTTTTCTAAAGTATATTTGTCTAAAGTATAAATCTATATTTGTCTTTACTGAAGTTGACAAGATGTAATATAAAGGAGTTTGAGGCAAGTAAAGAAAATATTACATATTTAGTTGTCGATTAAACCATCACATCCTGACACAAGTAAGCTGCTACTGTAGTGTTGATATTAAAACAGTAATGGTATCTTCAAATTTAACATCATGAATATCTCAATAGACATCTATTTACAAGTAGATATTGCAGAAGTTACCTGAATTCACTGTTTCTCTTAAAGCTACAACACAACCTCCTGAGCCATACACTAATAAAATGACCTCATATGCAATACAAAGCATTTTACAAGACTGGTAGCCTATGTCTTGTCTTTTTTCTGATCTTATATTTCTGGATAGGTTCACATACATTTCCTCAGGAAGAAAGGGGAAGAGAAAGTGGAAACTGCTTTTAACGTATGCTGTTTAGAATTGTAAATGTATTGCATAGGCCCCGCTGTCCAATTACATATATCTTTCATGTATGAAATCATGCATGTCTTTTTCTCTAAAAGGGGAGGGGTTTGCACAAAGGGAGAAACCCCAGCAACAGCAGAACAGTGTGCTGCCCACATGAAAAATAAGGTCTAGTGTCGGAGCCCTGGAGCCCTGGGCCATAGCACAGCTCCATCAGCACACAGGCCAGGGAGGGGAGTTACTTTCCCCCAGACTGGAGCCCTTTCCACTCCTGACTCCTGCTGTATTATTGTTGCCCTATTTGTGAGGCAGCTGACCCTCTGGGTTCTAAATCAGACTTTATAGAAAATATATTTCAGATCACGTCCTTAATTAGGTCCAAGATGATAAATATTGTTTCATGAGCTTTCAAGTATATTATTTTTACCCACACTAAAAATAACATTTAAGGATGCAGGAGAAGAAAAAAATTGTTCATTTACTCCCCACCCCACCCCCCCACCCACCTACCTTCAGTCTCTTTTTCAAAACAATTATTTGCTGCTAAGAACTAAATTTCAGTGACCCAAATGTTGTCAAATTACTTTGAACTTTACAAACAAATCTTTTTAGATCCTTAAAGTCATAACTCATCTCATTCAGAGTGTCCTGTTGCTTGTACTGCCACTTTTGCTACAGTGCATTCACATGATTGCATAAACAAATTATATTGTCAGTTTTGCTTGTTTTCAGAATGAAAAATAATGCATTTATTTTAGTAGTTTAGCACTTATTTCTTAGTCAAACTAAGATGAACAATTTTACCTTTTTCATGATGAAAAGGAAATGCTTTGCTACATGTGTGTAAAACCTGTTCCCATACTTTTTTTTTTAATATCAGATGCTATTCGATTCATGCAATACTATTCAGTCATTGCCTGGTAAAACCAGAAGTTTGCATATTTTCTTATCAAGCAGAATAATTTAATATAGTCCGGATAACCTGGGATCTGGTGTTAATCACTGACTGAAAATGTGTTGTCAGTCTTCTGCAAAACAACTGGGAAACCGAGCCCTAATGAAACTAGGAGCAAAGCTTATTTCAAAGTCACTCAAAAAGGAAATGCTTATTTCACCAAAATGCATGTGTGCATCAGAAATGTGCCACTGCTGCATGTTTCTGATACAAGATTCAAACACACACCGTATATCTATTCTTGTACGCATCCAGATACACAGTAAAACACAATATACAACCATCAATAAACACACACACAACCAGTGGTGACATTTTATCAGCTAGAAAATCACTTTTGTCCCTTTAAACTTCAAAACACCCACATCTTGGAACATTTCCACATCCCATTACTGACAGGAATACTGATAACTCTAATCGAAAGCAAGAGAGTGTATACTGTAGATGTGTCATTGTGTAAAAATGTAAATAAAGTATATTTCCTGTCCATGGGTCTGCACATTAACATATGATGGTCTGCAAGTTTATATATCTGTATAGCACATCTGTGTGACACGTAGCGCACCACCCACACCAAGCTCTGGCTGATCACTGTCTGCAAGGGGCAAGTGAAGAACCCAGGATAAGCATCTATCAACTAAACAACCCCAATGTATTCAGAGCCTCTAATCTGAGAGGAATAAACAGGTGAGCAGAGCATGAAAGCAGGGCATTTATCAGCCAGACTTTCCTTTACCCCAAATCTGAGGGCGAGCAAACCATGTGGGGGATACAGAGGGACAAGTTAGCTTCAAAGCCCTGGAGAAGTTAAAGGGCTTTGGGCTTGGACAGCAGGAGCAAGGGGGACTTCACAGCCTTACCTGATGGGGTTTTTGGTCTGAGTTTCCAACACACAGAAGCCTCTCTGACTGTGTTTTCGTTTCAAGTGTCTCTTTGAAGTCAGCAGGCAGAAAGGTCACACCCTCTTGGTCACAGCAGGTTTGTCGAAGCAGTGGTGGATGGCCAGCCGCTATTGCTAATATTCAGACTTTCTTTCTTTGTATTCACAAAAATAATAAAGGAGAATTTAAAGCTATAAATCTGGTGCCTGGGCACCTGAAGAAGTTTTGGCGATTTACTCCTAGAATTCCAGGTATTTCCAGGGTTTTCCAAAGCTATACGTTTGGGATTTAGGGACTCCCGGGTCACAAGAACAATTCACGACGACACCATCACCTGGAACATAAAACAAAGACAAAACGGTGTCAAAAACAAATTTTGGGCACAGTTAAAAATCACAGCAACCAAGAATTAGTTCCATTGCAGTCCTCTAAGAGCACTCGTGTTATCTGTACCTCATCCCGGAAATATGAGCACATAATAAACGTCTTTCATGAGAGAAAGACCAGAGCAATATGACTTCCATCAAGACTTCAAAATTAATCAGCTGTTTTTAGAGTCAACAAAATTAATCTATAATTATTTGTATGCTACTACTGCAGGACGGCCTCTTATGATTTCAAGATTATATTTAATAGCAAATGAACTGCTGTGAGTAATTTCTCTTCTCATACCACTGAAGACTTTTAAAATGAAAAATGAAAAAGATTTCCAGAGAAACTTAATTTCCCTGTAACCGGAACAAGACATATTCCTGTAATAGCATATATAATTGCCTGTTCTGCAGAGGATCTCCAGTATATGACAACAAAGTCTCATAGACAATACATATTTATTCGACTGTCAATTTCAGCAATGAAAAAAAGAACATGTAAAAAAGCCTTTGAATTCCACATGGGCCTGGTTTGTGAAGCTGAGTAAATATGCTTGTCATATGTTCCAATAGTTCCACAGTGGCAGAGATTTAGTTTGGGAATACAGGCGGGAGAGGCAGACAGCTTGTGATAACTGAATAGCTCTTTTGAAGCCACTTCCATTTGGAAACATTGTGCGATTATTTTTACCTCTGTGGTTAGACTTGAGTTAAAGCCCATGTTTAATTGTTCCCAAGAGTTCTTAGTGTGGCGCTGATAAGGAGCTTGGGGAGCAACATTTAAAACTGCAACAAAAATAACTAGACTCTTGCTCATTGGCCACAGGTCTGATAGAGTGTCAACAGAGGATATACAAAGCAAACAGAAAGAAATGTAGGTGCAAAGAGAAGAGAAAAGAGAGACAGATGGGGGCTAGACATCTTGTGTTGTTATGATGGGCTCACATTTGAAATGTTTTATCATTTTCTCCTGGCCTTGATTTTAACGTGTGGTCAGCCTTTAGGTATCCAATCACTTCCATTTGAAATATCAATTCTGAATAATAATCATTTTGAACCATCTTAAATAAAGAGTACACAGTACATTCCTTGCTAGGCGACAAATAAATTATTTTTCTGACAGGATTTTGTCAGCAGTTACAGAAGTCTGAAAGCAGCGTGGTTAATTTGTCATCTCTCTTCCCCTCTCCCTCACTTCGTCCAACGCCATGACTTCCCAGTTTGTCAGGGCGACCTGTGGGAGTGTATGTGTCGGATCAATAGCCCACCCACAGCAGAGCCGCGGGCCATCCCTGACCTGGGCTATTGATTAGTCCTGGCTCAGCTGCCAATAGCAATGTGCTGGATGTGACACCAGGCTAAGATGGGAGCTGAGGAAGGGGGATTCTGAATTGCCAGTGGCAGCCCCATAGCACACCGCAGATAAAAGTCAATTCCACTTAACCAAATCACTGACAACTAAATAGTTAGCAGACAGAAGAATGCTATGAGTCTGTGATGGCAGCTGCTGGATGACTGGGGATTTCCTAGCCCCTGACCTGTGCCGGAGAGCACAAAAGGCCATGGCAGAAACACTGCGACATGTGTTTGTCTGTTTGTCTTTTAGACTTTCTTCTCATTCTGCAAGTTACACCTGTGCCATTAATACTTTGGGGGCATATTCTATCAAGCGCTCCCTATAGACTGATCACAGATATTATAACGCTAGGTATTTAGTAAAAGTTGATGTTCACTTGTATGGTAGCACTTTATATTAACTTTGTTCAAATATGATACACTGGCACATTAGTCTAGGTCACTCTTGTAAGCAGTACTAATTATCATCAACAGTAAAATGACTATTTATTAAAGTTGATCAACTTGCTAATTATTAGCCAAGGCTAATAAGAAGTGTTACCAGTATATTGTAAGTAATTCTACTTCCAATGAAGAAGACATAGAACAGTCTTTACACTGCATGACAGTCATAAGAGTCATTCGATTTTTAAAAGCAACTCTACAGATGTGTTTCCTATGCCTGCATACATAGAAGCAACGCAGTTGTACTGGAATTGTCAGACTGTTTTCGATCCATCTTGCTCCCAGTCATTACCAGCCCATATTAGAGTAGTTTACATGTCACTTTACCGGTCCTTTGCCTCGTGAATGTAATTCTGTGGCTACTGACTCCATGTGCATTCAGCACCTATCTATGGCACCATATCTCTTCCAGTAATTGCTGAGTGACAGAAAGGCAATACTGACCACTTCATTATAGGACAGCCAGACTGACTGGACACTGGCCTCTTGGCTCTAGGTTACTCTGGTCAGACTGACCTTATCTGCCCAGGTCGTCAGGGGTCATTCACCCAAAATCTATAAGGACTTTACTAGAGTTGCCATGGGTTCCATACAGCAAGGTCGCCTGACCCAGGCAGACTGCTTATATCACAGGTATTGATTACAGATTGTCTGCTTCAACTGACACTGGACTAATCTCCAGTAGGATCTCAGGGGCAAAGACTTCAGTGTAAAGTTAAGTATTGGAAGTAACAAGAGTGAACCCACTGGATGTTAGTGACCATAAGAGGGACACAAAAATATGGGGATTCTGGGTTTAAAAAACAAAACAATATGTGCCAAGAACAATGAGATGTCATAGCAGGACTGAAACGATGAATGCTTCTTAAACAAAAAAACAAGTTCTATTCTTACATTGCTCTTGGGGGTGAAGCTCTATGCATGACAATTTTATAGACTAATAAAATAAAAGACGTTGTAAAAAAATACATGAAAAACTCTAGTCGAGTGCAATGCTGTTCTGTACTGCAATCCGAGAATCTGTTCCTTCTTGCTGTCTACTAACAGATGCAAAATACAAAAACAAACAAAAAATATACTCGCATATGAATGAATTCAATGTATACATTGCTTTACAGGCTTGGTTTTCTGTTGTTTGATCCCAATATGGTTAAATTAAACAGCTATATAAAGAAGCCACTGATGAATCTTTGTTCTGATCATCATTATAGGAAAGGAAAATAAACTAATCCAGCTGCAAAAGTTAGCTGCAAGTCTTTCAGTTTGCCATGTTTAGCTGCTACATATGGATGAAGATATAAGAGATTGTTAGTCAGCACCTATATGTGTATTTGCATGCATGTCTGTGGCAGCTTGTCTATGTGAGACCCTTTATGTACATACTAAAGCATCCCTGATGCTCGTTAGATCCCGTCTCTCGGCAGCTGCTTGGCACCATTCATATTAAATCACAATAATGGCAGATGAGCTCTTGCACTAGAGAGACAAGCATCTATTTGAAAGTGCATTTTATTACACTTTGTTCCATTTAATCAAAAAAACTATGTGAAAAGATAACCCGATTTTAAAAATCCCAGATAAACAGCAACGATTGCATCTTTAAATAATAAATGATCTTCTGCCTCTTACAGACGGGAATATAACTGAAAATAATTGAAGACAACAATGTCCTATAAGAGCACCATTTGAACAGTGCTGATTCAGAATCCCTCATAACTTCAAACATTCAGTCATAAAGTATAGATAATCCGTAAAAGAAAGGCATGCGTCTGTTTACAATTTCCTTCTAATTAAAGCTACAGGATGGGTTCTACCTTTGTTAAAGTTGATGTGTGTTTGTTAGACTTGCCAAAAAACTGTACCACTGGCAAATTAGGGGAAGAATACAAAACGAAACAAACAATAACACTCTAATATGATCTGCAGTCAAGGAATAAATATTTCACAATCTGTCTATATTTGACACACTTTCAGTTTGAGAACAAAGGATTCTAAAACAACAAATTGCCCAGACTTAGCCTTGAGACAATAACCTTTTTGACCTGAGTTAATTCATGCAATAGTAACTCAAACTTGACTGTGAATGTAACTGGTCCTCAGTTTGCTTGGAATTTAAGGACACATTGTTTCTTTTTTTAAAAAAGAAATTTCTGTTGGTGATTAACGAAAGGAAAAGATGGAACAAGATCAATAAGTTAAAAAACAAAATCCAGAGTAAGTCAAATCATGATGCCAAGGCACATTAAAAGAAGGGCATAAAATAATAGTCTGCTACTTTATAACCACTGCTTTCCAATAAGGGACTTTAAAAATGAGATGATACACAACAGTATTTTACTGTGCAAGACCAATATTGAAGGTGAACTGAACTTATGGAAAATCAGGAAAGCAGCATGCTTGTGAAAGCGATGCATTCCCATTTTCCCTCTGTGAACCAGGCCAGCAGTGTGCAGTGTGTCTAAGAGGGATAAGGTAGTGCTTGATGATTAAGCACTGGACATAATAAAGCTTCTCACCATGAACGCACAGTCCAGCTGATTCTATGATATGATTGGGGCGATTAGAAAAAAGAAATAATCATTCCTTACAGTGCATTCATAGTGCACTCTAATGACATCTTCTGATTGGACCTTGTGGTGAAGATAATAAGGGCTGTCTTCAGAGTGGTCTCTAAGATTATTTCTTTAACTTCATGAAATGGGGCTATGGGCCTGGATGCTGCAGATTTGAGGATTAAGATAAGATGACCTTTCACATTATATTGCCATGTATAAAAGATGAAGTTTACAGTCCCTCATTACATTAGGCCTTATCAATGGTTTGAGGCTCTCTGAAGTCCCTTTGAACATCACAATGGGTTTTTTAGGCTGGTTTACAACAGGCTTCTACCCCCTAGTGTGGGATTACTATGCCTGTGCGTGCATGTGTGTGTGGGTGTATGTGCACATGCTGAAAGGGTTATGGTGTGGTCAAGGACTGTTTGTATTTTGGAACAATAGTAAAATACTAATTCAGGGGAAAAAACTTTTTATTCTATTTCTTTTTCATCTGAGAAAGAAAGAAAGAAAGAAAGAAAGAAAGAAAGAAAGAAAGAAAGAAAGAAAGAAAGAAAGAAAGAAAAAGAAATATGAAGAGCAGAACTGTGATAGGTAAATTACTTAAATTATGATGGATACAGCATCACTTACACATAATCAGAATATATCAAACTGTTCATTTTTTCAACACTGCCAGACAGTCCACGAATGTCCATGTTTCAGGCCACTGGGACATGTCATCTTGCTAGACACTCAAAAGAAGAACAATAGAGAACATTTCATTTTCACAGTTCTCCAAAATATTATTGTCACTGGTATTGAATCTTAACATCCAAGTATTCAACAAAAAATGAAAATCTGGAAATGGAAGGCAAAATGTCACTTGTTTCAAATGCAAACCAGCGTGTTTAAAACATTTTCTTGGATCAAGAGATATTATGTTGAAACTAGAGGAGTAACCCACCTGCCAGTAAAAAAAATGCTGTCACTTGTCTCAATCTCAAAACAAGTAAAACTATATTTGAAGCAAGTCAAATGATGTCACCCTGATGGCAGATTTGTTTTCTTTTGTTGTTTGAGGCAGACAAAACTAAATTGAACTGAATACCTTAAATAATACTAAATTTTGCATGATCGTGAGCACTGTGACGCTGAGTGACACTTTTGGATCCTTCGTCTTCAGCAGAACCACACTCTGCTGGTTGGGATGAAGAGCTATAGGCTTCAACAGGCATCTGACTACTGGCCAGCATCTCCAGGCTTCTTTGATGTGGGAGGCATTGCTTACCCCTATAACTTACAGCCCAGCTCTGCAGGGACTTATTTTTATAACCTCCATTATTTTCTATCATAAATATTCAAATCCAGATCTTAAATCCAGAGCTTAGTGAGGAGAATAGCCAAAAACAACATGCAGCTCTTCAGCTTCCTCCAGCTCTCACTCTTCTATAGAAAATCATTATGAAGATTAATACAGAAATCAAACAGAATGCTGAGACGAGACTGTAGGACGTAGTAAAATAATGCACACAGGATGGATTTTTTGGTCAAGGATCTCCGGCTTTTTTGTTCTTTATTTGTTTGAGTATTTTGACACATTCTGCATTTCCTCCTTTTGGCTGTGAATTAATATTTGCAGCTTGAATATTAATCCTGATTCAGTAGTGGATTAGTTCCCCATTGTCCCCTCCGTGCTGAGCCCTAAATAAAGGCGCTGACATGGAGAGGAAATCTATACCTCTCTGCCCTGCAAACAAAGACCTCTGCACCCAGAGATAACACATGTCCCCACAACACAGGCCCCCCACCCCCACCCCCAACTCTACCCACATGCTGGATCCTCCATCTCCCTCTCACTTTTCTTTCCCCTTCAACCCACAATTCCACATTTCCCCTTTTTCTCACCACTGTCTTCCTCCCTGTCTCTTTCTCTTTCTCCCCCAGAAAAACTTTGCCATGGTAGATTTGCAAGGCAATTGTGCCCTTAAACCGCGCCTCTTCCTCAGCTTATACCATGCATTTTCCAGAGTTTATCAAAGAATACAATGGGGTTATGCTTTCACCATTATTCTCCAGGCAAGAACAGTAATTTAAATGCACCAGTACTACTGAAGCAGGGCGCAGCCCTGCTGTCTCACTACGGAACAGAGAGAGATGAAAATGCGTTACAAAAAACGCACTGCATTACTTTGTTGACCTTTCCTGTTCTCATAGTTTACAAACAGCTGTGAAGCTCCTTCCTCTGGGCTCTTTGTACATCAGAGACTGGGACTGATGGAGGCACGCCATGCTTAAATGAAGGGCTTTTTCTAACTTGCCTCCGTTGTGGCTCACAAACACAGTTTAGCAAACACACATTTACTTTATTTCTGCCACCAAAGCAGTTGCCAAAGTGAAGGAGGAAATACATGTTGAAACAGATACTGCATCCTTTCATGTATGTATACTACGCTGCATAATATAGCAGTCTGTTTTAGACAAAAAGAAAAAAATCTAAACATACATACATACATATCAAAACACTCACCCACACACATATTAAGTTTTATTTTTCCATTCATTGTAATACTATCAGTGAGTAATTTTTAAATAGTATTCTTTTATAGAAAATACAGCTAAAGTTGTACTGTTATTTTGAAGCCACTAAATGCGTACACCACAGTTTCATCTCAGACTTTAAAATGAGCTGCAATGCATTGTCCTCAATGACGCTAATCAGCACTTAACTGCTAGTTCATAGAATGAGATATACTGTGCATAGACACGTGTTTTATCATGGTATTGTGAAGGAAAACGGGAACATTAAGCGCTGTGTTTCGAGTGGTGGTTCTACATACGTGCCCTGAGGCTGAATGCCAGGTGAATATTAACAGTGAGCCGCATAAGGGGAAGAAGATGCATAGTACACGGGATGGCAAGGACAAGAAGTGAGAGATGGAAAAATAAGGGATGGAGGAAGAAAAACAACAGAAGAAGGATGGGAGTGAATGAGAAGTAAGCGGAAAAAGAAAGGGATTAATAATGGAAAGAAGGGGGATTGCAAATATAGCAAAATAAAACAAGATGGGAAAACACAGAGGAGTGCAACAGACAGTTGGACATGGACGGGACCAGTCTGCAGATCTAGTCAGACTGATGAGAACAGGCAGCAATAGTGATGCCATTATACTGTTAATCAATCCACTGGTGTCTGCTTGTCTGGGTGGGCAGATACTCACAGTCTAGAAGGGGTTAATGGGAAATCAATGAGAGGGATGTGCTTATGAGCAGGACATGGGGAAAGAGGGACAAGGGGGAGAGAGAGAAGGGCGGGGAGGGGAAGATAGGAACATTGTTTCCTGTGATAACAGCAGTCTTCCCAGATGTTATCTGTCATTCAAAGAAACACTCTGGTGACCAGATGTTTAGGCTCAACATGGTGGAGTGGGTACACATCCTAGTGAGGGATCAATATAGGTCAAGTACATGGTAATATTTGTCACTACACTACACATGCAAGGTGCTGATGTCTTTACAACAGAGAGACTTGTGCCGAGCAGGAAGAAAATTGTGTATTTAAAAAAAGGAAAAGACAAAAACACACCATGATATGTTTGTTTATTTCAAGAGGGCATATACTGTATCTGGTGTGATGGTGTTTTCTCATTAATATGGAGCTTAGGTCTGACCTGGATCAGCAATAGCTTCTTCCTACGTCCATTAAAGGAAACAAAGGGAGGCGTTGATTTGGAAGGAAAGGTAAAATAAATACAGCAAAAATCAGCAAGAGTAGTTCTCCAAAGGCCTGGGGGCATTTGGGGTGGTGGGTGGGGGGTTGGAAAGGGGGAACCAAGAGCAGGTCCCAGTGCAGTAAGGCGCTTTGTAGTTTGAGCAGTCTAAACTAGCCAGAGGCTTACTGCTCTAACCCATACCACTCAGAGAGGCTGTTTGGGGGAATTACACCACAGAGTAATAATTAATCAAGTAAATGCTGAACTGCTTTGATTTGGATTACATTAACATATTATCAATAATGTATTAATCAAGTACAAATAAACACCTCTGCATAATAGAATACTTAAGTAACTACATTTCCACGCATCCACGCTTAACTAAAAAAGTTTGTGTTGTTTAAGCAATGAGGAAAACCACAGCAAACTACAGTGGAAGCAGTAGAGTTTTGTGGGTTTGGAAGCAACACCTCTTGGCACTTTGCTGTCTGTGTTCATCAGCTTCCTTTTTCATGACTGCATCAGCCATTTTCAAGTACTTTTACCAAGAGACAAAAAATTATGAATTCATTTATTTACTCTTAACAATGGCAGAAGGAATCATGTGGAATAAATAAACACTGATGAAGTACTGAAAACACAATACACGTAATTTGTGCAAAGCTACTCCAGGTTTGATTCCAAAAGTAGCTAAGTGGATTGAGGAAAAAAGTTAGTCACTTTTATCATTTGCAGAGGAGTCAAATCAGCTCTGCTTTTGTATTTTCACTTAAATGCATGTTCTGTTTTTCCCAGATAAGTTGTGTTGTTTAAAAGCATCCGTTCTCGCCTAACGCTTTGTTCATTGGGGGAACTTCATGCCCAGGGATTTTCTAAACACAATTCATCAAAGTGGAACGGCAGTCTTTTTTTCTGCATTCCTAATCCTTTTTGCTGCAGATGAGAGATTTGCTGTTCAGACTCATTAAGATTAAAGCGTTTTGCCAGAGTTATTTAAGAATGCAAAGTTCCATGTGAGACCTCTCAGAGTTCAGAACAGAAGAAAATCCTATTGACACGCTCGGTGCACTGGGGGCTGATCTTAGCCTATATTTCTATATTTGGTGTCAGTGATTGAGTGATAGCATGTGAAATGGTTTTCCCTGCTGCATTATGGTTTTGAGTTACAATCACTTTTCCGTTCTTACAATTAAAAGGTAATGGGTGAGCTTTTTTCTTCACTTGTAAAATTCATTTGGCTGCTTATGTACCTATAAAAACGTGTGACTGCCATCTGGTTTTAATAAAAATGTTTAGTTTATTGAGTTTGATAACTAAATATAAACTGGCTGACAAATTAGTTGTTTTTTGCAAAGGGAAACAATACATTATGGCCATGGACTGTAAATGTGCAGTTAACTAGGTAGTATTTAGCTTTCTAGTATTATCTTGGCAGCAGAGTTTGGCTGGAGTAAAACTATCAGTCATCTGATTGGACAGACAATAGTTAATGTTTAGCTGGAGGTGATGGCAGACTTTTAGCTGAAAAAGAAATTATCATTGGATCGGACTGAGTGTTAGTCTTCTGCCTAAGGATTTTTAATATTAGCTTTTTTGGCCAGAGACTCAGTAGTCTTTTGGCTGTGCTCTAAAGCTCCATTCCCAAACTTTCCAACTCCAAGTGTCGCAATCTGGTTCCATTTTACAGCTGGCCTTGAGATTGTAACAGAGCTCCTTTCTCTCCCTCCTCAACCGCATATTTAATCCCTGTGCTTATGTCAAACTTAATTACAGGACCTTGTACGAAAAAATAACAAGTGAGCCTTGTAGGGGTGAGAGAGAGAAAAGAGGAGTATTAAGAGAGGGATAGAAAAAGAGACACAGGGAGAATGTTAAGAGGTGTGAGGAAGAAAAAGGAACAACAGAGACATTTAATCTGTAGACTTAGCATGTTAAATGACCAAACAAAAAGCTTTGATCTCAAGTATCTCTTTTTTGTTGACACTGGAACAGGCCCAATCTAAGCTAGTAAAGACATTTATTGACAACTGAATCCATAAGCTCACAGTGGCCCAAAGCACCAAGAAATATATGAAATAGTACAGCACAAGGATATTCCCTGCTTTGCTACTCTACTGTAACTATTTTTCAAACAGGCACATGCCACAAGGATAAGAAAGAGACCTGAGAGGCCCCTGATTCATATCTTTTCACTGAAAATCCAGCAAATTCTCCTGAACCCCCAAAATTGAAAATAAATAATCATTAGACTAAGTCAGTCATTCAGTTAGTGTGTGCACATGTATTTTTGTGCACCTAAAACTATTTACTCTGTAGAAGTGGAACAGCTGGGGAGAGAGATGTTTAGTCTGTCAGTTTAAAACTATTACCTCAAACTCTGAAAATATGAGTTGAGCCTGTCGTGCATCGACACAGGGAGACAGCACTGTGAAGAACAAACCTTTGAAAAGTCTAAATCAATTTTTGGGGGAGTAACATAACAAACGCTTCAGTGCCGTGAAGAAAAGGGGATCTCTTTTTTAACAGTTTGAAAAGCATATATTCATACAATCTTCATAAGGCAAAACAGCATAAATGCAGTATACATGAAGTCTTTTGAAAAGGGAGATGACAGTACAGGAGAAAGGGAGAAGACACAGGGATACTCCTCAGAGAAGCAGACAAAACAAACAGGAAGACCATCACAGCTACACACAGAATTCCATACTTTTCCCTACAATGTTCACATTGAACACACCTCACCACCCGCCCTTTCGGCCAGTCTGCTGGCTAAAGCCTTCCCAGACTGGACTTGAGTGGCCAAGCAATGGACTACAGGAGAGAGAGAGGTTCCCATGCCACTGGTGCTGGAACTGGCGCGCCACCCGGAGGTATTTATAGCAGGCCAGCACTAAAGGGCCGAGAGAGAGGGCATGCTTGTTTTCCTTTCCATTCCCCAGGCACTTTCACCAGGCCTCACATGTGGGTGTTAAATATATATCCAAATACTGGGAGCAGCATTGTGGGGGCAGAGAATAGAAGGTAGTGGGCTGTTTTGGAATCAGAATGGGTTGAGGGTGGAGGGCCACAGAGACAGATGGAGAGCTGAGAGAGAGGGAATGAGGGACACGATTCTGTTCAAGAAAGAAAGAAAGAAAGAAAGCAAAAGAAAAAGGGGCAGGAAGATGAATGAATGTGTGTAGGTTTCCAAGCTCAAAAGGGCCTCAGACACACTGGTAGGCTCAGTGCCAGCTCCAGGATGTAGTCTACATCCAGACAAGAAGCAGAGGTTAGGGCCGTGCTCGACATAGTTCATATGGAGACTCCACAGTGAAGAGGCAGTTGGATGTGCAAACAAAAAAGGGGGCATTCGCAGAGAGGTGGAGCAGTCCTCCTGTTGTGGCTTCCTTAACATCAAATGATATCTGGTTGCGTCCTCTATATACTCTGTGATGTCTCTTGCTCTCTCTGTCTCTCTTTCTCACTCCTTCTGCATGGGAATTCCAGAGTGACATTATTACTATGATGAAAACAGACCCCATAAATACAGAGCACTATGATGAATATAACAGCGATTATGGGGGCAGCGATAATTAGATCAGGAAGAAAGACTCATTGAAGTTTGCTCTGTTTTTGTGTTTGGGAATTCCTTTCAACCTTGTGTCTTAATGTATGAAGAATTACAGAGCCAACGGTAGCGTGGTAATCATGTGGGTCTCTATGAAGGCCTCTTGGGGCCTCTTCAGTGATCCTCTCTCCTGTTTTAGCTCTCTGCTCCCACTCACGTCTCTGTGAAAACCACCCTGCTGTCTGCTTTTTTAATGATAGTTTGGCCAACAAACAATTAATAGGCTGCCCCACAGATGGCTGTTAAAAATGAAATAGTAGGAGTGCTCCCAAAAGGGGCCATCCACCAGCTCCTGCTATCTTTCCATCCAGGTTTGCTCATCAGGTTTTAACCTCTTTGGCAGCTTTTTCACTTACTCAGGTCCAACTTAGATCTTTAAGCCCTAAGACTACAGCTTTAAAAACACACTGACTTGAGCCTCTGTCCAAATCCCAAATGTACAGCAGCCATCCCACTAGCTGACTACGTCAGAAAGATTCCACTGCTATAGCTTCTGTTTTTTCATAGTTGTGGGAAAATGGCAGTTCGTGTTTCCTTGGATGCTTCACACATTCCTCACCCTGTCTTCACATTGCAGGGCCCCAGAGTAAGGGTATGGCCACTCAAGAGGAGGTGCTTGGCAAATAAGAGGTGTGGCTACATGAAAATGGAAGGGAATTTTTTGTGTTTATTTAGGAGGGAGTTGCTAGGCGATGTGAACTCAAAAAGGCACTAATTACATTTCCCTGAGTTTGATGAGTATAACAGAACTTGGACAGGAACTTTGCAGCTCATTTAACTTCTCAGAACACAGCTGGGAATTATAGATAACAGAACATCTGGAAGTCACAAAAATACTTCTCTAGTGTCTAATCCAGACTAATTCAAAAGCTGCCACATCCTGCAATGAACGACATCCCAAAGCTAACTCAGTGACAGTTCCAATATTTCAACTTTTGTTGTAAAAAACATAGGCATCTCTGAATGACATTTGAGTAATTTGGGCAAAAGTTCATGCATTCAAGAAAATACAGCTACTCAAAATGAGACATTATACTGAAAAGTCTTGGAAAAGTACGTAGAATCACCTAGTTTACCCAAACTCACACACACAATGTTGTACTGTGCAGTAATACCTTTTCCAATATTCTTCACCATAAATGATATGTGCACCTTAGGTTTAAAAATGCTTCTACTTGACGCTTGTAACAAAGCTGCAAAAGGCACACCTCAAACACACAGACACTGAGAAACACAAAAAGAATACTCTATTTGGCCATATTCACAATTGGTCTCATCCCAAAATTCCTGACCTCAAAATTTCAAGACAAAGGTACTTGGTTTTGATTTATGCATGCTTTAACGTAGAACGAAGAGAGCAGGACACAGTAGCGAAGAAATTAATTTTGATCCTGAAAACATTATTAATGGTAATGTTTAAAACATCAAAGCTCTGGCTGACAGAGACACAGCATCTTCACTCTGACAAGCTGGAACAGATGAGCTCACTTGAGTCAGTCAAGGTGAGCCACAGGGGAAAATGTAATTTGTCTCTCCATTGATTTTCATCAAGATTTTGTGGCGAATATGTGGTTCAGAATAGGTTAAACCCATGTAGCTTACATGGGTTATATAGAAGGACTGACCATGGGCAGTACCTACTCTCCACCATTAGCTTGTGTATCTGTCTTTATGACCCAAATTCAGCATGCTTTAGATTAAAAAAGTGTATAAGTAGTTGGTTAATCAGGAGGAGCCAGTACATTCCCGTTCAGACCATCCAGCCAATGGTCATGGAGTGTAGGGGATGACAAGCGACAGACCATCAGTTAGACTGTATGAATCTTAAGTTCATAATGACTGAGTGAGTCAGAGAAGAGACCATCCTCTTTCTGTTTGGACTACTCACTGTAGCTTTGGGCAAAGCTTCTCTCACTCCCACATGTTCATTTACCCCCCACCATCACACCAATTGAACCAGGGAGTCTGGGGGGAGTCACATTGATATTCACCACATATCTCCATCCCCCAGCCACAACCATCCCCACTGGAAACATTATTTCATTACATATATTATGCATTCAGCATAAGGGAGTTGGTGAACGTGCAGTGTGCAGATGCGTGTGTGGGTGTGGGCAAGCTCAGATGTTTCCCACTATGTATACATGGCTGTGACATGCCTGTTGTAAAAAGAGTTTTAAAGAGGGTGTAAAAAGTTATAATGCCTCAGGGACTGAGTGTTAATGGTACTTGGTTTACTTTGTGAGCACAAAGACAAAATATTTATTCCATACTATTTGTGTCAACATTAGAGAAGTGATTTTGCAAGTTTTACAGTGAAGAGGGACAAAGTTTCCTGCAGAGTCTGAACAAATTTTCTCAGTTCATCTGAGTATGTGCATCCACATGTGAATGTATACTATGCCCCATGCAGAGAAGATGATAAAAAGATAAGACTGAGAGAGCTGAGGGAAACAGGGGAAAGAGAACAGAAAGAGATGAAAATAGAGACAGACAGACAGATCTTTCATATGGCCCACTGCTCTTTGGGCCCTGATCCAGATGTCACCAGAACAGTTTTTATTTGTTAATGTCTTGTTTTAAAAGCCCCCTTAAAAGCGCCTGCTGCCTTTCCCTCAAGTCTTTAAGTGGCTTGACACAGTACATTCTTGTCTGATCCTAACTGGAATCAATTTGGAAAGAAACCATTTCACCTCTGATTAAGCACTGCTCTGTCTCTGCTGTGGCATGCTGACCTTTCCAGAGGTCTGTCTTATGCTGCAAGGAGGGGCCAACTGGATGATGTGCTAGGCTAATTAGACTGATTGACGTCAGCATGCATGGCATGAAAGTGGCTTGTATTTGAACCTTCAGCTATTTGTCAGGACTCACAACTGCATCTCTGTCAGGGGCTCTCAGTGTTACAAGTCAGATTCAATGCCTAATTTCATTTATGTACTGTACTACTGTACACCAAGTCATTCTTTGCAAATCACCCACCAAGTTTTTCCTCTATAATTTTCACACATTAATAATATTTATTTTTCTCTGACTTGAATAAGAATCAAAACAGTAACATTGATACATTGAGCCTTAATTCCTTTGTGCCAATCTTTGCTTTCTCCCATGTCTGTTAAACCAGACTTTAACTATTTTCAGTTTTGGGCCAAATATAGATTCATATCACTTATGCATAACATACTCAGACCAGCTGGGCCCCCACAAGCCATTTTGAGATATTTCTTTCTGATTTTAGCATTTTGGAAGTGGTTGCCCCTTGCACATTGTCTCTCCGTGTGACCCATGTAATGTCAAATATTTCTCATCAATTCATCCTTCACGCTCTTTTCTAAATTCCTGCTACGAAGCTGTAGTCATGGCAATGTAGTGCAGGTTCAACATCTGTGTGTATCATTGCCTTGTGTAACATATGAAACATGGAAGTCCCAAGAGCTACAAAATCTTGCAAACCCACAATGCTTTGAGAAGAGAGTTCAGAGGGAAGAAGTCCACCAGAGACCAGACCTAAGTCCAAATTCCAAGCACTTTGCCTCATACACCCTGAGAAATGTTGCCTAAAGAGAGGCCTGGTAGAGAGAAACCTCACCTCCAGTTCAAGCGGATTCCTCTGCCCTTTTATTTGCTCTCGTTTGGCTGCAGGGGGAATGTGCTCCACTCTGACCTGGGGGCACTCATCCAATCAGCTCGCTATCTGCTGCAAGGGCCTCCATAATAGTGACATTTTTCCACCTCGTCAATAAAGTGGTGAAAGCCACCCTCCACCCGCTACTTGACCATTTAACTTCTTCCTGAAAAGGCCCTTTCTTTCTGTCTGTCTCTGTGTCTGGCTGAAATCAATAAAAGCAGAGCAAGGAAAGAGGCCAATCCAGCAGCTGCATTAACTGGTGGTCTCAACGGCTGTACAAAGAGGATGGCTGGCAGAGAAAAGCATATAGGGGAGCGGGCAGCTCAAGTCTTTCTCATTCATGTAACAGTGAGAGAAACCTGCTTATTACTAACACTCCGTGTTCTCATCTAGTATCAACAAGGAGATTCTGAAAATAATGAATAAAAAAATTCAGTTACACACATGCTGCTCATACACTTGTGTACCCTAAAAGTCATAAAACTGAATAAAAACTGAAAACTTGTATTTATTCACACGGACTGAAAGGTGACAATCATATGCAACGAAATTGACATATATATTAACACATATATAAACCGTGTAGTCTCTAATGATCATTGCTTGACATGACTCATTTAGCAGCTGCATTCACACATCACCGCATGTCTGCAGTGATTGACATAATGGCATCAGAGTGAGAACAAAATGTCTTCCAATAAAGGAGCAGGAGGGAGAAAATGAGAGAGATGGGTTACATCTATGCCCGTGCCGAAATGAGTGCAGTGCTTTGTTTGGTTATGCTGTCTGAGCTGAAATTGATTTCTGTGAGAAGCATGCACCAAAGAGCCCCTGCATTCAGATGAAATAAATAACACACTCTTGTAGAGATGGGAGGGTATGTGGAAGAAGGAACAGAAGGTGAAAAATGGGATTGTGGAGGAGGGAAGAAACAAAGATGGATGAGGTCAAAATGAATTTACAGTAAACAGGGTAAAAAACAGATAAAAATGAAGGAAATGTGCAAAGGTGGGGTACTGAATGTCATGTCTTAAGTCTAGCACATGACTGAAAAAGACACAGTCTGGAAGACATCTGGAGTAGTGGAGGATAACAGCCGCACACCACTCTCCAACCACAGACAACATGATGAGGGATTAAACTTCATTACAACATGTTATGGTAATGAATAGGCTGTGGCTAGTTCTGGATGTGTTAAGAGTCATTACCATTCCCCAGCATGTGTATGAGTGACAGCAAAAGCCATGTGTCTGTATGTATACGTGTGCTCATCATAATCTTGGGAATCCAGGGTAGTTCTGAGGGTAGCTGTGGCTCAGGAGGTAGCAAGGGTCGTCTCTCAACACGAAGGTTAACGGTTCGATCCCTGACTTCTCCAGTCTACGTGTTGAAGTGTCCTTGGGCAAGACACTGAACCCTAAATTGCTCCTGATGTCTCCATTGGAGTGTGAATGTGTGCGTGACAGTTAATTGCGCTTAAGCCTTAGAATAAAGTGCTGTATGATTGTATGGGTGAATGAGGCTTGTAGTAAAAAGCTCTTTGAGTGCTCAGATAGAGTAGAAAAGCGCTATATAAGTACCAGTCCATTACCATTTAGTCAACTGGATAAGGCCTAAAATTATCCAAGAGGTCTTTTCCACATTGAATCAAGAAGAAGCAACCTAATTAAAATGCAGTGCAGTAAAAATATTCTCTCACAATTAGTTTAACACCACACCTGTATTAGAAAAAATGGGCCTGGGCAGGCCCAGGCATTATGATCTGGGCCACTGTTTGGGCATCTGGCTCCAGGGATAAGTGCCAGAGAAGGAGGGGGACAGGCAAAGCTACGCAACCCAGACGGGTGAGGTTGACTCTCGGTCACTTTGGCTGCCTGGTCTTATGGCTGACAGATGTTAGTCTGGTTCAAGAAGAGTGGTGATTCTGGAAAAAGCTACACCACAATGTGCTCCACACTGCAATTATATTCTCCTTGCAATGAAACATCTCATATATCATCATTTAACCAGACATAAGCAAAAGCCCCTCCCTGGATTACAAAGCCTTTGATAAACTATGCTACTTGAATCTACTATGCAGTTGCATTACACAGCTGTATTGAGTGCTTGAGCTGGCTGGTCTGCCAGTATAGTTTTCCCAAGTTGAACCACAGTGGTTTGTATGCAAAAGCACAGCAGCCTGCTATGGTTTGTGTACTGCTGCTAATGTAGCTAATGATCCCTACAATGGATCAGCAAAGACTGGGAAAGCATCTTTTATTTACAGTAAGCTTCAAAGTGTGAGAGTCTGGAGGGAGGCAAGGATGAGAGCCAAGGGGAAGTCCTGTCCCCAGACTACACTATGTTATGCTCTCCACGGTAGAAGAGGGACATGCTGTGAATCGGTGTTCTTCACATGGCCAACCTATTAGTTCCTTATATTCACTAATGATTGGGTTTATGATGTTGCTGTGTTTTGGACTGTGTGAGTGAAACAGAGGCAGAAACTTCTGAGTTGGCATATTTGCAAGAGTGGGCATGTGGACATGCAGACAAGCAGGATGGTATTACACAGAAAGAGTCTTTTCCCTGGGGAGGATGGAGAAGTGAAATGACAGAGGATCATTAGACTGGCACTGCTTGTAGCTTGGTAATTTATGCAAATTGATTTTTTCACTGATGTCGATGCTTTCTAAGCAGTCGACATTGAAAGCCAAAATGATTAAACAGCTGTAATCTTCTTTGGTGGTCTGGAAAGTTTAACAGCATAAGCTAGGAAAGGCTGTGTTATACCAGGCAACAATCACACAGTAATGCAGACTATGCCAGCCTTCTTCCTGGCAAGGCATCAGACAGACAACCAATCAGGTTCATCCTGGTTCTCTTGTAGACGAATGGCATGGCACGCTGGCCCTTCTTGTCGCCCCGCCTACCCTCCCCGCTGCACCGCAGCTGCCCAGAATGATTTTATAAACATTTTGCCAGTGGATCAATACCTGTATTGATCAACCATTGTGAGAGTGATCCGTCTAAAACCCAGAGCAGCCTAGAGCTCAGAGATGGGAGGAGCGAAAGAGAGAGGCTGCAGAGAGGATGGAGAAAGAGAGAGAGTCTGCAGCCACAGTGAAAGGGAGAAGAGGTACAAGGGAAGAGAAGGGAATCTGAGAGTGAAGCAGATGCAGAACTGAAGGCAGGTGGAAGGCAGATTTCGGAAAACGCTGCCAGGCCACTGGGATTGGGGAGAAACCAATGGTAATTGCTTTCTCATTAAGGGAAGGGACGGGGGGTAAGGGCGACTAATGACTACAGCGGGTAAGTGACAGAAGGTAGAATCAGTGTGAAGAAATGTGTATATCTGCACGAAAGGGGGTGACTCCAACACCCAAGACTGCTAATGCCTGCACTAGTTTGGCCTGCTGTAGTAGGCTGCACTTTCAGGGACATTGTTGCATGTGCATAAGTGACTGCATGAGGTTCAAAGGAACTGAGTGTGTGGAGAGGTGGAGAATCCTGCTGACTGGTGAATTAGATGTTCTGCACAATAAAAACCAGGATGACTATTTATTACTGTCTGTATTTTAATTTTTTTGTTTGTTTTGTAGGAATACCCCACCTTCTTTTCTTTTTGAAAAGGAGTAGTTGGAATGATCTGTACTCCTCCTTGGTGACAACATGGAACAGAGAAGGCCCAATAGCTGTCTTAAATTCAGCTGATACAGCTAAATCATATCTGGAAATTCCTGGGAAATCCTGGATCTCTTGAAAAGGAATAGTCTGCAATTTGGACACACCCACAAAGGAAGAAACAATACATTTAAAAAAATCAAAATGGCTGAATCAAGATAGTGTATGCTATGGAAAACAGCAGCGTATCGCTGTTTTTAAGTGGCATGGATATAGCTGTCTTTGGGATTTTTGTTTTGACATTTTGACAGTTCGTTGGATTAAACTGATTTTTATTACATTTGAATTGTGTGGGAATTTTACAGAAGAGATTACTAAGTGGACAACGTTCACCAGCGACAAATAATGATCGATTCAAGGCCACAAACTGCACTGCAGCAGGAGGAGTCACAAGCTTTTGAGATCATCCTCCAATTCTAAAGGGAAATTAAGTTTCCATTGATTGATTTTAAATGTGACTTTCTTGTGCATAGCTATGTATTTGAAGGGAGATAAATCCCCAAACCAAATTATGGAGGAAGACACTGACACTCATGAACTCACTATGCACTGGTCTTGGTGTGGGAACACAGAAAAAGGCCTCTACAATCTTCAGGTTTACTCCTTGTGAACAATCACTTGAAGTAAAAAGAATGCATGTGGTGTAACAATAACAAAAAGCACATGCAATTTCATGAATAAACAACAAAAAACCCCCAAAAACAACAGACAACAAACAGTATAAATCTTTTTATGTTTCTGGCAGCATTTACCCTTGACTGTGTCTGAGTTCCACATTTCATACTAACACAAAGACAGCAGTATGTATGTTCAACAGGATGCTGTGCTCAGCAGTTAAAGGCAGAGAGGTTGACACTACAGTTCAGTTTATCTGTGCCATTTTCTAATTATGAGGGGGAAAAAGAAATCACAAATGTATAAGCTTGTATATTGTAAACATATAAATGTTTCATATATGACTGTATGTATTCTTTTGCTGCACTGATTTTATATTACTCATTCCGTTTAAAAAGATTATGCTTCTTTAAAATGACAGAGGAAATGAATGATTATATACTGTGCCAGGTCTTGGCTCAGAGTTACTACTTGTGCTACACTTGAGTTAGAATTGTAAGACAAATACAGCGCAGTTGAAGCATTGGTAACCAGGACACTCAGATAATGAGAGGAAAATCAACAATATAGTACAAGCATGCCTGTATCAAGCTTTGTCAATATATCTTATGCACACATATGTCCAATGCAGCTAAAATTTTTTACAGTTAACAAATACATTGATCCGTACACTGCATCTAGTTTATAAGTTTACAAATCTCTTGTTCAGCTCAGGGGTGTTGCACAGCAAAAAAAAGCAAATGGTCGCAGCTCTCAGACATAAGTGTCCTTGAAGTGACTGATTATCACTAGACTGAAATAAAGAAGAAATGTAAAGTTACATCCAAATATGAACTATTTATTCAAGATGAGCCTTCATATTCTTAAGGGAAGACAAGCCCCTCCCACTATAGAGTACTATTAAAATATTCATGTTTCAAAGTAATCTACCAAGACTGTGTGTCTGGCTTTATTTGACTGGCTAATACAACACCTTGTTGAATGACTGTGTTGTATTTAAGCAAAAGTTGAATCAAGTGAAGCTTTTTGCCAAAAAATCCTGCGCTGTTATGTTGGAACCCCCAAAACACTATCATTGCTCCATTCAAGTGGATGAAAGTGTTGAGTTTGCTCATGTAAAGTTAAACTTGATTAGCTGACATCCTTGGCTGGTTAAAGTAAATAAAAATAAAAACAAACCTAGTAATCTAGTGTTGATAAAAGAAAGCAGTTGCATCTCAAGCAATAGTTATAAATTGTGTGGTTGCAATTACATTAACTACTAGTCATCTAAATCCGTTTGTGCCATAAATCAAAAACGATAATACTTTCAAGATTTAAGCCAAGATTTTACATGCCTGCCAGTATGCTCAGCCATGGTCTGTTTATGGATATTAAATTGATACGCATTCAATCTTAAAGCTTCACCCATTGGATAATGGCAATGATCATTATGATTGTCATCACTATTATTTTAAAAATCAGTATATCTGGTTACTACATAAATATTTTTTAAAGAAAATAAGCTAACTGTTTTGCCCATTATGACAAATAACCAAAAGACTGTACAGTATTATCACTGGCTTTTACTGTCATTGATGCCTTCCTTTTGTCAATATCGGCTCAATTTTGGGAAGATAAACACTTAAGTCTTATCACCTCTATCAAAGATATAATTCATGTGCTATCAAAGCAGAACTGGGATGGTGCAGTCATTTCCTTGTTTCCTTTTATCCTTTTCATTTGACTCCTACTGTCAAAAACAAACCCTTGGATGAGTGCCAAACAATAAATTAGGGTCTTCATTAGACACATCAAATCTAAATTACTATTCAATTAACAAGCCAGTCAACCTGAACTAATCAACCAATTAGGCTGTGTGTGTACACAGAAAAGCCAACAAAAGCACGAGTCCCCTGGGAAAGCTGTAAAACACTACAGAAGAGTGACAGTACAAATGAGAAGCGACTTGTTTAGTAGGGAAAAGGAGGATGAGCAAGTGGCAGAAGGTAAATGTGGCACTAAGATCACTATACAATCCCAGTCACTTTAAAGGAAACAAATTAGATAATGAATAAGGCATACATTAAAAGCCTCACAAAGAAAATAAAAATAACATGGTACACACAAATTCATAAGATGGCTATCATGTTTTCAGCTGTTTCTGAGCAATATTTTTAGGTCAGACATTTGATAAAAATTGAGGTATGTTGCTCCTGCAATAGAATTGTTTTAAGCAATATCACTGTTGCAAGGTTACATGTTGGATATAAACATGTTAGCTGCATATTATATTTAAATTATACTATGATAAGCATTTTTATTAAATAGAAGTGAAACCAAGAAAGGTGTTTAACTTTTTTACTACCTTTATACTGTGAGTTTTAATCAGCATAAGATGGTGTACATTGACTGCCCTGGTTTAATCTCTTTGTGGGGACAGAACTATAACATTTACCGGCTCTGAATGAAGACTATATAGAAACACAATCACTTAACATTTGAAAAATCAGTCTAACAAAGTACAGTGAATTTGTTGAGTTTACAACATTGTTCATGACATTTATCTTTGGTGAGTGCTGTGGCAGAATTAAAAGCTTTGTCATGCCCCATTCAGTGTAGTAGAGCTGCCAGGATGTCTGTTCTGAACATACCTTTGGGCCACACCACTTGTCTTCTTCATACACAGAATGCAACCTAAAGGGAAACACACACAATATACACTTACATACATATATAGAAAGAGCAACTGAGAAAGAGAGAGAGAACTAAGTCAGACTAATACTGGATTGTAATATAATAACAATATATCGGCCAGTATCAATTTCTGGCCATAAATATAAAATATAAACAACACTAAGATAGATCCTTTCGATAAAAAAATATGTAAACTTATCACATGGACTGGGACATTTCTACCCTTTTCACCCCTCACATCTAAATGTCTGCAGTCTGATGGTACTCTACTACAGGCAAAAGGGGGTTGCAGAGAGGAGAACACCATTATTGTACCAGTAAATGTCAGAACAACCCCATCTAATTGTGCCATTACTAATTCATGTTTATTAATGCAGTGATGTATGATGGATCCACAGACAGACTGAGTTTGTCTGTGCCTGTCATGTATGGGTTATTCTTTGCTGATGAGGGCTGTAGGGAGTGTGTTTGTGTTAGACTCAGTGGTGGGTGTGGGGCAGATGGTGCATGTAGTGACAGTGCCAAGTGGCGTGTGACTTTAACATGAAAGCAGAGAGGGTGAGGCAGTTGACTGGTGTCTTCTACTGGCCCAGTGCCAGGGCCCCAAGTCCCCAGTGCCCCAGCCCCTCACTACCCCAGAGCCTCTGGGCAAGTACCACAGTTATTGTTTTCACTGCCAAGCAATTAGCAGCACTTAAGATTTATTTAGTCATGCTCTAATGTGTGGTAATTAGCTTGGGGCTCAAGCAAGTCTCTTCATCCAATCACCTTTTCGCTCACACCAGAGCAATGCATCCGCAGGAGACTGTGAGGGAATGTGAGGGAAGATGGAGGAGGTATAAAGGGTGGGAATGTGAAGGGAGGTGGAGCAGAGCTAGAAGGATTACAAGAGCACCAACCCAGCTCTCTGGATCAGCACTTTTTAAGAGATCTTCAGGGGCCTGTTGGCTGAACGCATAGCAGGAGGAAAGGGCAAATACAGCCCAGTTACACTTTTATGGAATGCTTTGTGGAAAAACACCCCTGACACACACCTCGGCCTGGCAGCTCAGTTTGTCATATGGCCCAGGGGGCTCTGCTAGCCTATCACATGACCATTGTTATGACCTTAAAGGGCAGCTTCCTCAACAAGCTCAAGCCACTCCCACTGGCTGAACTGCTGTTTGGAAAATGCTGTTTGGGTCAGTGCATAATGTGTGATGCATTTGGCCCTTAGGCTGGAATAGAAAAAATCTGTAGAAACCTCACTAAATAGATTATGCAAAAGCTGACAAGCAGGGAAAAATAAAACAAAAATGCCAAATAAATGCAAGTTTCTTTACTGTTGCTGATCTATAATGCTTTTGAGAATTTGCATATAACACAGGATATAAATGTATGAGTTATGTCATAATTTCGCTGCATGTGTCTGGAGCAGCTCTATTAAGAGCCTGCGGATTGAGGAGAATTGGTGTGTAATATTACCTACTTGAATAAGAAATAGTTTTCCCTTTTAAAACAGTACAATGCAGGGTGTTAAAATAGTAGCTCATTGAAAACATGTGAGCCTATGAAGGTCAAAGGCAAGTTCAACTACATATTCACATACATATGCATAAACAAAACCCATCAATCTTCAGTGGTTGGGAAGGGGGAGAATTTGAATTGCTAAATTTTAAAAACAGATTTTGTCTTTGATCATGGAAAAACAGCAAAAAAGTGCAGATGCAAGACTTCACAGTAGCAATTTTTGTGTTTAGTCATTTACTGGTAGGTCCACTTCAATCACCGTAGAACTGGGCCTCCTCAACACCTAAATTTGCAAAGCAGTCTTGTAGGGTGGTGGGAAAAATGAAATATCATCTTTTGTTTTTGTTTTTGTTTTTTCCCTCTGGGGGTAGTGTGATATTCCTAACCAATCAGAACCTCACAAGCCAACCTCTGACCTTTTTCATCTCAATATGACTACCATTGCAGAAAAATAGAAGTGTCTCACCTTTGTTCAGCAGCGACAGAGGGTGGAGGTTATTTAAAAATAAATGCTTTAGAGTTCACGATCCATACTGCAATCACATACCACTAACACAGAGTAGAGGTGAAACATGTCTGCTAAAGCCTGGGGACTGCATGGATGCACATGCGCACATAGGAGGCTATGTAATGATGGATTCATGTTGATTGTTTACTAGCTCTACATCTGCCTGGTAAACCTGTCTGTTCGTGTTAGAAAGGCAGGCTTTAGAGGATGTTGTTGTATTATAATGTAAGTACTTTTGTGAACAGCATTACATGTACAATTTTGAGGACAAATTTTGAAAGGAAACACTGATAGTTATATAGCCTTGATTTCAGTGGTCTCCATAGGCAACTGGATCACTGCTGGCTGTCTGATAAACATGAGTAGTGAGAGGGATAATATTCTCCTGGTAACAAAGCAATTAGATGGCAAATTCAAATGGAACTGATGTAAGACTGAAATGACATGACAACATGATTCTGTGGGTGTGAAAAGTAGCTGAGCAAGTGTTAGCCTTTTTGCACACTCTCCCACAGAGGTAAACAAAATTTTTAATCTCTTTCTTGTGCTATTATAGGGAACATTTTTGTTGACTGACAACATGCATAAAAACTAAAATCCAGTAATGCAAAATTTTATCAAATTACATGAGTATTTATGCTGATTTAAGCTTGTAAACCATGTGTTTTTTCAAATTATGTTTAACTGCTGTTTTACAAAAAAAAAAAATCAAAATCCTGAAAACGATTAACTGTATCAATTAATTAATGGCTATTAAAACACGCAGGGCCGGTGGCGTAATGGTTAAGGTGCCAGGCTAATGATCAGGAGGCCATGAGTTCAAATCCCAGCCAGGCCACCACTGTGCCAAGGCCCTTAGGCAAGGCCTCAACCGCAAGCGCTTTTGTCCACCCAGCAGTAGAAATGGGTACCAGTAAAATACTGGGGATGTGGAAGGACCTGACCACCCACCACATTAACTAGGTCACGAGCACAGAGATGACTCAGCAAAATCACACAGATTAAGATATTAATCTGTGGGAAGTAGCCATCTCTGTCACAGCAGCTCAATTGTGAGCCATCTGAAAAAAAAAAAACACTAAGCAAACTTCTTTTGCTTATGTTAAACTACTAATATCACTTATTTTATCATAAGCCTCAAATGTCAAGCTGGTATTACCTATCTGATGCATCTCTTTGAGGAAAGGAAGGCCCTACACTTGCTACATGTAGTAGTGCCCAGATTTTCCTCCAATGTTGCAAATTCTCTAAAACCCAAACTCCAGAAAAGTTGGGACGTTTTTTAAATTTGAAAAAAATGAAAACTTAAAGACTTTCAAATCACATGAGCCAACATTTTATTCACAACAGAACATAAATAACAACAAATGTTTAAACTGAGAAATATTACAATTTTATGCACAAAATTAGCTCACTTCAAATTTGATGCTTGCTACAGGTCTCAAAATAGTTGGGACAGGGACATGTTTACCATGGTGTAGCATCTCCTCTTCTTTTCAGAACAGTTTGAAGACATCTGGGCATCGAGGTTATGAGTTTCTGGCGTTTTGGTGTTGGAATTCAGTCCCATTCTTGCCTGATACAGGTTTCCAGCTCCTGAAGAGTTTGTGGTAATCTTTGACTTATTTTTCGTTTAATGATGTGCCAAATGTTCTCCATAGGTGAAAGATCTGGACTGCAGGCAGGCCAATTCAGCACCTGGACTCTTCTCTGACAAAGCCATGCTGTTGTAATAGCTGCAGTATGTGGTTTTGCACTGTCCTACTGGAGGGGAGC
>VUQH01081019.1:0-12923 GCA_015106775.1 Etroplus canarensis | reverse complement strand
CTGCAAAACCACTTTTCACAGTTCTGTTTTTATTTCCAGAAATGTTGAATTGCTCCTCTAAAATCTTTTATTACCTCTGAGAGATCCTGCTTTTACATTTTGCTGCCCTTAATTCTTGTGGCTGGCTCTGCGCCGCATGGCTGGGAGCGATGGTGTTCAACATAATGACGGGCTGCTGAGATTCGGTACTGAAAGTGCGGCAGGTTAGGGGAACAGAGGGAGCTGTTATCTGTCTGCAGGGTCACAGCCAGCCACATGCAGGGAAGGCATCGCTGACAAAACAGAGATAGTCAGATGGCTGCTTGAGGATGGAGAAGCTGGCAGAGGGTGGAGCTGTAACCTGGCTGAGCTCCAGAGAGCTGAGTAATCAGTCCCTGGACCTGCAGGCCGACCTGGGTATGCCCTGCAGCGGTCCTCTGTAGGAGGTCTGCCGCAGCACTGGTGATGGAACTATTACATTAGCAACAAAGCGCCAAAAAACTCTCCAAATGATTTGAAGAAAGTGATGCAGATTCAGGATGAACATGAAAATATATAAGAGCAAGTGAGGCTCTGATGGTTTAATTGGTGTCATTTAACAAACAGCTTTTGCCCTCTGCTGTGTCTCAACAACACTGTAAAGCTGTCTGAGTTGGCAATGCTGCTTGCTGGTATATGCTTCTTGTTTCTGAGACATCTGCACTTTCCAGGCCAGCTGCAGCCCACGTTGCCAGCGTTCATTAGGGATTTAAAGGCAGAGAAAAAGCATGCCTGCAACTCATCCCCCCAGATTGACTTCTGGATAAAAGCGTATGGGGTCTGGTTTCAAAACCACGTCTCAGATTTGTTTCATATTCAATAGACACAAAAAAAACCAAACAGTAACTGGAAATTGCAGGAAGATTTTATATATATGTGCAACTGACTTGCTCCGAAAGGAATTATCAGCACGCTATCAAATTGCTAAAATGAAGTGGGCTGAATGAGAAAGACACATCATACCCCAGGGTCAATTTCTGCCGTCTAGCCTTTTATTACTGACCAAGCAGTGAACCAGATCTTCTGCTGCTGCGTTCAAGGCTTTCAAGCATCGCTGCTCTGGACATGTGACCACTAACCAAACAGGGAGACCCTGGAGTTTTTCAGTTACGGGCCTATGGCCTCAGGTGTTTTGTGATCTGAATTTCCCAGCGCATTACATAATCTCTCAGCTGACGATCCTATAGAACATGCCACCCACAGATATTATAGCGCAACACAGATGACAGGATTCGGCAGTCTAACATTGACTTATTCTTGGAGCTGCATGTCTGCTAAGCCTGAATCTGAGTCTGTGCCTCACGATGCACATCCTTCCATCCTGATCCCAACTGAATAGCTGCAGATGCTGCTGGATTAAGTATATATCTGCTGGAACTTCAGCTTCAATCACTAAATTATCACTCGCGTGTTTGTATCTGTGTCTCGTTTGCGTGTGCCACAAACCCCCCCCCGAGGGATCGTTCCAATTTTATCTAATCTAATCAGCGAGGTTCATCTCGGTGACATTGGTGCAAAGACGTTGTTGCAATGGCTACAGAGTTTCACATTATAGTACAGGCTGACACAGTCTGAACAAAGACGACAGATGGCCTCAAATGGCTTCCAAGAGTTCTTGTTACTCCAGTTTCACAAACTGGGCAAATGAGGCCTCGTGCTTTCTGTAGCTCTAGCCAGAGATAATGTAAAGTAGAGGCGTGATTCAGGACTCCTGAATAGAAACTGTGCAAGAATTCCTGGTGATTCTGGAGTATTTTAATGGCTTCCATGACAAACATCACTGCTTGCTGTTTGTGCTCCAGTTCTGGTGAGTAAAATTCTAGCATTTTATTATTTTGTTAGTTAGAACTAACTAGCAGCTGTATGTGTCTTTGTATAGAGTTTTTTCATGAACCCCGCAAATCCGGAACCGGAAGTGGCGCCATCTTGGAGATATAGCTCACTCAAAACAAACGGGATACATAAGCAGTCATGGACAAAACCTCAAAACTTCGCTAATTGCAAAAATTCACACACATCTGAACAGCTGTACAGAGAAAGCCTGGACACCAAACAAAAAGAATGTTATGTGAAAAAACTAAAGTTAATTGGGGATGAAGATCCCTATGAAATGGATCCCAGTTTGTTCAGTGGCGATCTTGAAATATTGCCTCCTGTAAGTTTATCCTTTGTCACAGCCATTGACATATGATATTGGTGTTCTTTAAATGGTACAAAATATTGCCTTGGCATAAGCTTTCAGATATTAAACTTTATCAAATCTGTAACCTGAACTATTCAATATGTGACCTTACAGCCAATACACTTATGTCACAAAAAGCAGGTGAAAATGTCAAAGTGAAATACGTACCAGCTACAAAATGAGCTGAGCAAATTCGGATATTATCCACATTCTTACCATCCAAATTCTGACTGAGGCTTGCAATCCATAATCACCTCCTTTCTTTTAATCAGTTCTCTGCTCTCCCTGACTTTTCACAACTTTGGGCAGACAGTAGTATTTTAGACGTTTTTCTCTGTCTGAGCGATTGTGACAGCCGAGAACACGGCAATAGTTATCAATTTTGCGTTTTCTTTTTCAAACTTCGCGGTAAACTGTATTGTTCATTGTTTGTTTTGACTGTGAGTATCTCCAACATGGCCAACTTTTGGTTTGGTGACGTCACGTGAAAACACTGTTGCAGTGTCGCTGTTATGTAGTGGTTTACACCTTTGCCTTCTGAGCTAGCAATGGCTTATAACAGCACACCACCTTTTCATTCAGCGCTCTTCTGACTCCACAAAACCAACATGTTGGTGGTCAAGATGCTAACGTTGAGGCATCAAAATGAGGAATTCAGATACCACTGGGTGACATCATAATAGCTACACTCATCATTTATAACATGTAATATTTATGGGTGGCCTACATCCAGTCATGTGAAAAAGAAAGTTTTCACAGGGCTGCTTCCATGAGAACTAAAAAGGTAAGTAGCAGCCAGGTGCTGCTAATCAAATGCACTTGGTGAACTGATCAACAGCTGGTGTTACCACCTCTATAAAAGCCCATGTTTTGGCAGTTTGCTGGACTCAAGCAGTCAGGTGTGTGTTAGTACAATTCCATAAACGGTAGTGGACATCCCAGCAACTTCACCCCAATGCTCAAAGAAATTACAGAAAACCCAAGAGCTACGTACATCTGAAACTCCACAGGCCTCAGTTAACATGTTAAATATCAAAGTTCATGACGGTAAAATTAGAAAAAGACTGAACGAGTATGGCTTGTGAGGAAGAACTGTCAGGAGAAAGAAGACTCTCCCTAAAAAGAACATGGCAGCACAGCTTAGGTTTGTAAATTTGCATCTGAATAAACTACAAGGCTTCTAGAATGATGTCTTTTGGAAAGATGAGACCAAAGTAGAGATGTCTGACTATAATGCACCACGTTTGGTGGAAACCAAAAACAGCATATCAGCACAGACACCTCATAACAACTGTCAAGCACAGTGGTGGAGGGGTGATGATTTGGGCTTGTTTTACAGCCACAGGACCCGGGAACCTGCATGTCATTGAGACAACCATGGACTCCTCTGTGTGCCAAAATATTCTAGAATCAAACATGAGGCCATCTGTCCAACAGCTAGAGATTGGCTGAAATTGGGTCATGCAACAGGACAAAGATCCCAAGCACAGCAGCAAATGTACAACAGAATGGCTAAAAAATTAAAGATTTAATGATATATCTTGACCACATTAACCTGAATGTCAACTGTCACAACAACATGACTAGCTCCTGTATTTCATGATTCTTTAGTGGTTGGTACAGGACAATTTCCATCTTTACAGTTATAAACACTCTCATTGATTAAGTTGATTAAGTTAGTGTCATGTCTCCTCCTCATGTTTCTGCATCAAGAAGATCTATGGCACGGCAACAGAGCAAACCAAGGAAGTGAACCATGGCTCAGGATGCCTTATTGATTTGCAGTAAATTATTCAACTTTACCAGGGTTTTACAAATTTAGAAAAATTCACAGCTAAAACAAAACAAATTATCAAATGAAATGATAAAGACCAAAAGATCAGTATTGTACTGTTACCTGGATTCTGACCCTCAGTATGAATCCAGGGTCAGAATCTAGTTTGGTCTAGTTTAGTCCCTCATTCGGTGTGTTGATGATAACTGTGACGAACACAAGGCTTCATTCACACTGTAGGTCTTAATGCTCGATTCAGATTTTTTGCCAAGACCGGATTATTTTGTGTGGTCATTCACATTATAATTTAAATGTGACCGCCATCAGACTCCAGTGTGAACGGTCTATGGACCTGAAGTGCGCACATGCCCAGAAGAAGTGAAGTCACACACAGCTCATTGTGTTTACAGAAGCAAATATGGATGCTAGCCATGTCAGCCTGTGAGTAAAACCTCACCTTCTTTCCACTGACCAGCTCCATCAACATTGTCCGCCATGCTTGTTTTGTCCATTGTTTACATATGATCTTGCCACATCTGTCTCACATCTATAACGTAAAAGTCGGCCAAAATGCGACATGACCGTTCAGACTGAGGTCGCTTTGAAAATCATCGGATACATATCCAATTTAGGACCACATATGAAAGTGGTCTGAATCCGATTTGGAAAAAACTGGATTTGTGCTGTTCAGACTGTCACATAAAAAAATCAGATATGGGTCACGTACAGGTAAAAAAATTGCATTGCCTAAAAAATTGGTAGCCTAACACTATGGTCCAAAAATATGTACTGTACATGTATTCACATTTATATAGCACTTTTCTAGTCTTACTGACCACTCAAAGTGTTTGAATTTGAGAAATATGGTAACTGTGAAGACCATAGCACATCATTAACATAATTTTTATCCTCATCAAACTTTTTAGTGACCTTCAGTTTTTGAAGGCATAATCATCTTCGAAATGACGACTCCCATCAAGAAAGAAATGTCTCATCAGGGGAAAAAGTGATCATTTTGTACCGACTAACCTTGAACCTTCCCTTCTAAGGGGACAAGTGGACCAATATCATGCCATACAAATTTGGCAGGTTTGCCTTATCCTCCAATTGCAAAAAATCCTTTGAAAAAATCCATAATCTGGATAGTTATGCAGATCACTTCTAAAATATAATGGTTTGTTACTTTTACCGCACCCTACATCTCAAAAAGATGTAATTAAAATCCAGTTATATTGCACAAAGACAAACAAAAAAGTGAATGGAGAATGAAACATAACCTCCTTGGCTGAGGTGATAATACTTAGCTCCATCTTTGCTGTTCCTATGATCACAAATCTTTGGCAGAGCACAAGACAAAGGCTGGGGAAGCAGAGAGAGATGAATTAAACTGAGCCGGTGGACTAATGCAGGAGGAGCGAGGAGTGCGGTGGACATTAGTGCAAGCACAATAAACCTGCTTCAAATAGTTCATTATCAGTTTTTACTGTTTAGTCTGTTACAGATAGCTAACAAACCGTACCAGTGTTACTGGCTGAATACACCATCTTGGGCAGACTTTTTTAAAAGGCAGAATTCTGCAAAAGGACCTTAAACATGCACTTGATGACCACATAAATATGTCATGATAAAAGACAGAGGCCAAAGCTACATGTCTCAACAAAAAGCATCCAGATCCATTAATGATCCATGAGGAGGATATGGAAATGAAAAAAATGTTCTTGCAATGCAGTGTGAAGATGATTAGTCGGTGTACTGACAGCATGCTTGTAAGTTAAAGGGTAACTGGATACCCTTTTGTGGTTTTCCTTATTCTGTGTAATATGGATACTGTTAGGGTGGATGTTCATATTAAATGTGGCCAAAGCTTCAAATAGTGAAGTCTGTGTGATTGTAAATAATCCCTGTGAGCCAGAGGTTCAGACTTCAGACTGCTCTAAACACCCAGGTTCAGATAGTTTTTTTTAACTTCTGGCTCTGTATGATATCAAAGAGAGGGGATATTCCTGACATGGTCTGGGGTTCCCAGCTCTGGCTATGAGAACTGAAGCCACACCCACCTTCTGCCAAAACCTTTTGCTTGTGAGGGGTAGCCAATCAGAGAAAAGCTGTCTTAAAATGAGAGGAAAGTGAGTAAAAACACCTTGTTTCAAACTGACCAAATGAACTGAGGGGCTGCACCAAGCAAAGACAAATAAGGATTATTTTTGAAGAGCAGATCATTCAAAGCTTCTCTTGTAGAGTCCAAGAAAAAAAATACAGAGCTGGAAATTAATAGACTCACTCCCCCTTAGCCAAAAGAAAAAAGAGACAACACTCTCGTACCTCCCACAAAGTTTTTCTCCAGGTAATCTATAATCTGGTTGTAGTCACTAATGATGGTGTCTCCGTGAAGGAAGACGGGCACCTCCTCGCCCAGGTTCAGCCTCATGAACCAAGGCTCCTTGTGCTCCTGCAGCGGCAAGCTCACATCCCTCTCCTCACAGACCAGACCCTTCTCATTAATGACAAGGCGTACCTGAAAGTACAAAGGACATGATTAGCTTCAACACACCACATATCTTTTAGTATATATAACAAATCACAATATATGCATGTATGAAAATATATCCAAAGGGTGAACTTGGGAGTAACTTGTTACCAGACTATGCAAAGAAAAAAAGAGGACCTCTGATCTATTAAGGAAAATAAAAAATTTGCACAACAAATCTCAAAAGTAAAAAGTCGCTTATAGCTTCAGCTCAGTTCATTACATTGCAAACTGCCGTACTGTAGACATTGCTGAATTGTTTGTGTGTTCTGCCAAACTAATGAGATATTTTACAGGGTGCTAAGGACTGAGCAAAAAAACATCTAGGACAGTCAGTATCCATTACTAGCAGCATGAAGGATAAGCCAAGGTCCGTGGAGAGCTATTACTGGGAATAAGATTAATGAACAAAGATGACACTTGGGGCATAAAGTGCTCTATTTGGCGGAACGGCAGAATGGGAGTTTTGCTGAACATGGCTAGACATGGCGTAATGAAATAAACCTAAGTGATTTAGCAACACGAGCGCAGTAATTACGGGAGGACCAGTGATTCGGACAGGAGGAACAAATCTATGAATGCGGCTGCAATGTCAAAGAAGAATAAAGCTTTTTACATCTCCATCAGCGTGCCACCGGTGCACTAAATCGGAGGCTTCTACATAAAACTGTCAAATATTTCAGGTGCCTGTGTTATACTGCTGAGTTGTCCCTGGATGATGCTCACCATAACGCAGTCACTGTTGCAACAAGAGTTTGTTACATAATAATATTAGTCACTCCCTAGTAATGATGCCAAGTGGTTCAGCTGCTTGGGGGGCATAAAATAAGCTCCTCTTTTATTACACAGTAAGTTGAGTTTGCCTGCATCTTACGCTCATCTTTATGTTCGCTGTTATCAGGGACGAAAAGCAGTTAATATTGGACTGAACTGCCAACCTTCGTGTTGGAAGATGATCCGCTCTACCTCCTGAGCCACAGTTGTGGCACTGTGTCAGATTTGAGTTATTAGTGTTTCCACCAACTTCTCATATGAGTTCATTAAACTCTTTAAAGCTTAGTATATACACACAGCGGCCACTACATCAGGTATACCTAATGCAAATATCTAATCCGCTAATCACATGGCAGCAGCTCATTGTATTTAGGGTTGGGGTCAGTAGACACGGTCAAGATAACCTGCTGAGGTTCAAACCAAGGCTCAAATCGTAGTGGTTGGTGCCAGACAGGCTGTTCTGAGTAATTCAGAAACTGCTGATCTACTGGAAATTTTCTGCACAACCATCTCTAGGGTTACAGCGAATGGTCTAAAACAGAGAAAATAGCCAGTGAGTGGAGATCCCAGAGGTCAGAGAAGAATGGCCTGACTTCTTCGAGCTGATAGGAAGGCAACTTAGAGCAATTTATAATTTTATCTGAGGGGTTTTTGTTTGTTTGTTTGTTTGTTTGTTTGCTTGCTTGCTTGTTTTGCCAAGGTTTTCTGGTGTGTTTGTTCATTGTCTGGCACAATAACAATAACGGGATGTGCAGCCAGCAAATCTGCAAAATCTCTGAGGAATGTTTCCAGCACCTTGTTGAATATCTGCCATGAAGAATTAAGTTCTCAAGACAAAAAGGGGTCCAACTAAGTACTGGTAAGGTGTATCTAACGAAGTGGCAGGTGAGTGTATTTTGCAATTCCAGGCTTTTCCAGGTATAAATCTACTTCACCTGAAAGTATTGTGGTGATCTCTTTAGTTGTGGCTTAAAAATGCTGGTGCTTTGTCACAGGTCTAAGTTTTGTCTCAGCCAGATCCTGACAGTGTCAGAAATGTACAATGATTGATGCTACTTACCTATGTGTCCTAAACAACCATTAGAAAAGCAGCATGAAAAGACGTACTGATCAATGCAATACTAACACCACTGTTTATTTTTTTTAAAACACAAGAATAAGGGATGGAAGTAAAACATGCAAAACCAAAGTTTAAGATACCAACCAAAAGGAAATCTGAGTTGTGGGAGCAGAGGCTTTGTTTGTATGATGTGTCCTCTAGCTGTTTTCGTGACCAAAGGGGCCGAAACATGGAAAGAAATGACCCCAGACGGTTCAAATGCAAACCAAAACTTTGCTATCCAATATGATAGATAGATAGATAGATAGATAGATAGATAGATAGATAGATAGATAGATAGATAGATAGATAGATAGATAGATAGATATGATAGATATATGTGGCATAGCAGTGGCAACCTCCAGGGCTGAAAAATGAAGCAGCTCTTGCAATAGCTACTTCAGGCTAGTTCTAAAACCAAGTCGGTTCCAAATTTAGAATGCATATCTAAGACATGCGTGCACAAAGCATGCAATGCCTGCCTGCTTTCCACAGGTTACATTTACATATGTATGGACTGTCAGACAAAAATAAAAGGTGGAGCACAGAGTGATATACTAAATAAAAATAGAAAGACCGTGATTAAAGACATCGCTTCATGCTGACAGATTCGTGACAGTCAGGGACCAGGTCAGTCAAAAACTTTATCTAAAGCACAGTGCTGTTGGTGTGTCTTTCTTTCTTCTGTCAGTAAATGCTCACTGTGTAGCCAAACTGGACAAACATTAGGTTGTATGGCTCTACTGAGAGACTTGAAATGAAGTACAGTATCTGTGTCCCCATCAAGCCAGCGTGAGAGCTGACAAACTCAAGTGGAAATCCATCAAATCGAATTCTTAGAGTGAAAATCAGCCTTACAGTAATGACTCTGAAACTGATTTCGCTAGACCTGTTTCGTAACTCTGCTAAATTTGACGCAACAAATAATGCAAAGCTGCACCCAGCTGAATCATGGCAGCACCAGGATGCCTTTTCATTAAGTCTGCCAAGTTCAGCAACCTTAAAATGGTGGCAGTTTGCATTCTGATAAACAAAATGGTCCCAGTACAGGAACTTCTAGGGGTAAAGGTTTGAAGAAAAGTCACAAAAAATAAATTATTTTCCTTTTTTTAAAGGTTTTCTTATTGCATTAAGCCTATCAAACTCCTTTAAGACTAGATAAAATAATAACCAAATAGCTTTAAGCCAAAATATATCCAGATTAATAATTATAATGAAATGCATGATCAGCTATTTTCTACTTAAATACTCTCACTTTTAATATTTTATTGCAATACTAATGTGCTTTTACTCATGTTGGTATACAAATGCAGTACTTTGTACTTGTAACAGAGCCTTTTCTAATTGCGTAGTTACTTTTACTTAAAGGGACCGCACAATCAAAATCATAGTGACACTTTCTTTAAGACCATAGTAATCTTTTAATAACTATTGTAACTTTTGGAGGAAGCCCCCCTTTTTTCTTGAGTGCACACTGCAGAAACTATTGAAGTTCCTAGAACCCTGTTTGATTTGGTGTTTTTCATCTTGTGCTGCAGGCTCCAGCACAAGATGAACCTTTGTTTGACAGACATAGATGTAACCATCCATGGATTGGTACAGCATCAGTTGCTACATTAATGGGGGGGTGCTAATGTTATACAAGACATTAGAGGAGAACTTTAAAATTAGCTGTATAAACAACAGTCATCTCTAAAGATGGAAGAGAACAGTAAAGTCCAGGGATTAGTAAGTTTATACGCAACTGATGCAACATTTTGACTCATCAACGCAAAAATGTAGAAAACTTTTGCTATCATTTTCTCTCAACTACCTAGGGCATCCCCACACAGAAGCAATGTAGAGTGAAAATGGTAAAGCTGAAATTGGAACAGAAGCTGGTAAAAGACCTCAACTACAAGATCTGAATTGTTGTGGTTTAGTGGGCACTATCTTTTTGCGTATATACATATTCATTTAAGGGCATTCCTGGCCTTTGCTGGACAGGACAGTGGAGAGAGCAGACAGATAAGTGGAGGGAGAGTGAGGGAAGTGGTCTGGGGCAGACTCAAACCCTCTCTCCCTTACAGTCAATCGATTTGACTAGGACCCTTCTATGGTTTAGTCTTTGGTTTGAATAGACCTCCCCACCCAGCTTTGCCGTTTGCCTTCTGTTGCTAGTTTCTTTGATTTATATCACACCATTTCAAATGTCATTTCACTTTATCTTTAAATCTGAGCCTTGATTGACCTTTGTTTCTGGGTCCTTCACAGAACCAGGAATGCAGAAGTTGTCATGGTAGCCGCACTCCCTACATCCTGTGGACGTGACCAACCCATCTTAGTTTTTTCACGATGAGAAGATAGGCACTGTTTTGGCTCAGCCAGGTCTATAGCCAGACTGGACACCATCTTTGACTGTAGACGTGGCTGATGTTAGTAATGCAGGCACAAAGAATTAGTTGGCAGTCTGCTGGAGGAAGCCTCTGTCTAAGGTTGACAGATCCTTATATAAAGAAACAGTCACTTGTAATGTTACGTTCCTTTAAATGGCCACATGTCTCATTTCCTACTCTTTTGTTATTATGAAATCCACCACATGCAACAAACACACAGCCCAATCAACAACCTGCACACACAGGCTACAACCTACTAATAGAACTTCTAGTGGCAGTATGAATGTACCTTCAGCACCTCTCTTGTATTCTCCCCAAGGGCTTGCCACAACGGATTAATCCACATTGGTAATTTGGCAGAGGTTTTACGCCATATGCCCTTCCTGACACAACCCTATATGGTGAGAGGGACTTGTGTCCCCACCCAGAATTGAACCAGGGACATTTTGCTAGTAAAGCAAATGTGGAAACCACCACACTGAATGCACTCAGAAAAAAGTCTTTATGTCTCCTAGATGATGTGTATCAGGCATGCCCAGTCAGGACAAGAGACCCTGAGGAAGAGAAATTAAGTTTTGGGAATAATTCAGTGTCCCCCTGGCGGAGCAGGGGAAAAGTCTGGTTATCTCTGCTTAAACTGCTGCCCCCTCAATCCCACGAGAGAAGCAAAAGAAAATGGATGGATGGCTTGACAGATGGATGTCTGGATGAATGGCTAGATGGATTGATTTCCCTTGACTGATTAGTTTCCGTCAGTGAAAGCCCAGAAATTTTTGATTGGAAAGCTCCTCCAGTTGGTTGCTGATGGACAATTCAAAGAGGATTCGACAGTGTCCATTTCTCAATTGTAACGATCAACAGAAAACTCCGAGCTCAGTTTGTTTTCACAAGCTGCACAATATGGCTGTGTGGCCTGGAAATCAACCCAAAATCTTCAGATTTTGAAGAATGATCAGTGACGTGCTGTCGTTATGACACACAGATAGAAAAGAGCAGTCTTACAGTCTCTCCATTAAAAGTTCTGACCTGCTGATCTTGAGGTTGCCAGAGCTGTACTGGTCTGTGAAGCTGGCCTTTGAATGTGCCATTGCACTTTTTCTGTCTCTGTCATTACCATATCTGATGCACTCACAATTCATCGCTCATGTGAGGTAGGTAATAATAATGCAGGGCAGTAGGACTGCAGTTAGAGCAGCAGCTGGATATGAAGTGATATTAACTCTTTATGTCCTACCATAGAACAAGTCTGCCAGAGCTTATCTTTACATTTTTACATGCTGTAGTGCCATTTTTTGTAGCATTTTAGCTTGCTATATATCAATACAACCTGTACATCCCAAATTTGAATAATATGCATGTAATAAGTCCATAGTAATTAAATTAATAGCTTAAAAACTGCAAAAACCCACCAAGAAATTGAAAATCTTTTTTCACATATTTTTCTAGATAAACAAATATCATAGTTGTATCCCTCGAAAGTGAAAATGAAAGAAAGTTGCACAAAATCCTTTCATACTACAGGAAATATATTTCAAGTGTGCTCATAACTTATTTTTATAAAATGTACTAAAAACGAAAATAAAAAAGACAGCATGCACATCAAAATAAACTATTTCCAATAGGGCAATTCAAGTTCTTAGTGTCCCAGGAACTTGCATACAGAAAGGCACGAAGTCAAACACTACTTTTCAGTAGCATAAGAGGAGCTGTGCTAGGCTTATAATTCTTCTTCTTCTTTTGGCTGCTCCCATTAGGGGTCGCCACAGCGGATCATCTGCCTTCATCTCATCCTATCCCTTGCATCCTCTTCCCTCACACCCACCCTCTGCATGTCCTCCTTCACTACATCCATGAATCTCCTCTGTGGTCTTCCTCTTTTCCTTCTGCCTGGCAGCTCCATCTTCAACATCCTTTGTTCAATATATCCACTATCCCTCCTCTGAACATGTCCAAACCATCTCAGCCTTGCCTCTCTGACTTTGTCTCCAAACTTCTCAACATGAGCTGTCCCTCTAATGTACTCATTTCTAATCCTGTCCATCCTGCTCACTCCCAGGGAAAATCTCAACATCTTCAGTTCTGCCACCTCTAGCTCTGCTTCCTGTCTTTTTGTCAGTGCCACCGTCTCCAAACCATACATCATAGCAGGAAGCAGAGCTGGAGGTGGCAGAACT
>VUQH01081018.1:0-13342 GCA_015106775.1 Etroplus canarensis | reverse complement strand
GCACCCAAAATGTCTTAACCAGTGAACAACTCCAAAAGATATGGTGGTGATTCACATTTTTAGTCCCACACATTCTCCAACAAGTGTCCCCATTGCCCTGATGTCTTTTCTGAGCAGGAGTAACAAAAAAAAACTCACAACATTTTTCCAACAGAATTCCCTCCATGCGTTGGAGCTTGTAGCCTTCCACTGATGCTGAAGTATTTTCTCCCAGCTTTCAGCTGAAATGACCATTTTTCTATCTTTGTCCCCACTTATTTTTAATGTAGTTTGTTGTCTTCTTGTTTAGACAGTAGAATAACATTATACAATCTGGAAATAATTTTGGTTTGGTTTGATTTTAACGAAAACAGAACTGCATGAAGAAAACCTGGTTCCACTGTCTCCCAAGCCTCTTTCAGGTTTTGATTAAAGTAATTTCTCACCTGCAGGTATCTATAAAAGTCATTTTTATCCAAACCACAGTTCTTGTGGAGGTCCTCAAAACTTTTAAACGCCCCTTTGTAGATGAATGAGTAATAAGTAGTCAACCCTTTTGAGGACCATCTCCTAAATCTTCCTTCACTTTTGTTTGGAATAAAATCTGAATCATATGCGCACCACCTCAGTATTTTAGTCAAATTGCCTAATCTGCATACTTTCTCCATCTCTTACCAAAAACTTAAAAGTGTATACAGCATGGGTCATTTGACACCTTCACCTGATCCTGCAATTTCTTATCTGTCAGCAGAGTTATTATGGGTATCCCTTCTACTGAGGTGCCTAATGGTCTCAGCTGTGCAGCAATGTAATAATCTCGTAGGTTAGGAAGACCTAGTCTTTTTCCTTGTTTAACTGCAGGGTTTTATAGCTTATTCTAGCCTTTCTCCCCTGCCAAATATACTGTGATAATAATCTGTCCCATTCCACGAATTGTCTATGTGGTATCTGAACAGGTAAACATTGAAAAAGATACAACAAACGTGGAAGAATGTTTATTCTTATTGATTCTATTCTACAAGAAGGGGATAACATTCCATTTTTGTAAGTCTGATTTTATCTTTTATTTCAGGGGTCCATAGTTGGCCTAAATATTTTACAGACTCTGCCTCCCAGTCCCAATTATATAAATCCCTAATTTCATCACCGTTAATTTTGACTTTTGCTGATGGTTTATTATATAGTGCCGCAATTACCTCAACTATGGATGGGTGAAAACCAAATTTTAAAAGTACCTTGTATAAAAAAAACCCATCTCACCAAATCAAACACTTTTTCTGCGTCTAAACTTAATACGAGGGCCTCTATTTCTTCTAACTCCACATGCCTCATACTGTGACTTGGAGTGTTTTTCTGATGTTATCCTGCGTCTGTCTCTGTCTAATAAAGCCTGTTTATTCTTAATGTATAAGTTCTGGTATTATAGATTTGAGTCTTCTTGAAATGATGGCAGTAAATAATTTATAATCAATATTTAAAGCACTCACTGGGCGGTAATTATTACAATTTAGTGTATCCTTCCCCTCCTTAGGAATAAGTGAAATTATTGCATCCCTTCACAATGGCGGATTGTCTTCCTTTCTATCACAGAGTTAAAAGCCCTCAGTAAAGTTGGATCTAACTGGTCTTGCATTGCTTTATACCACTCTGAGGTGAAACCATCCTTCCCTGGGGAATTTCCCCCTTTTAATCTTCCAGTTGCTGTCCTCAGTTCTTCTTCAGTTATCTCTGCTGTCAACTTTTTATTTTGTTCTTCCGTGACCTTAGGGAGGAAAATCTGAGAAAAGAAAGTGTCTATGTGTTGTTTGTCCAACAGTTTGGGCTGAGAGTATAGTGATTGATATTATTTCTTAAAGCATTGTTGAATATTTGTCAATCCTGTTTCTATGCTATTTGTTAAAGGGTTTCTTATCTTATGGATTATTCTATCTGCTTGTTGTTTTCTTAGCTTAAACGCTAAAAGCTTCAAAGCTTTTCCTCCTGCCTCATAGTATTTCACAAAGAGCAGGTTCTGTTGTATGTTTTGTGTGTTGATTTTGTCTAATTCTTGCTTCAGATTTTCAATTTTAACCATATTTTCCTCTTTGAGGGTTTCAGAGTGTTCTTTTTGAAGTTTCTTTAGTTCCTCTTCTATATTTTTGAGTCTTTGTAGTTTGACTTTCTTTTCATTTAAGGAAATGGCTATTATTTTCCCTCTTATAACCACCTTTAGTGCATCCCACAATGTCAGTGGCCCCACTTCTCCACTGTCATTCATTTCCAGGTACATTCCAATTTCCCTTTTCAATTTTTCTTTAATTCTGTTCAATAGGTTTGAGTTCAATTTCCAGAGAGTGGACCTACTCTTTTTATTTAGGAGGAGTGAAATATACACCGGACTATGATCAGACATGGTACTTGGGCCAGTTTCACACCTTTCTGTTCTACTGACATTTTTTCTGAACATAAAATGATAATCTATACCATAAATAGACATTGTAGGAAAGAGAATAGTGTGTGTAGTCTCGACTGGATGGATTTGTATCCATCCATACATCCACTATCCCGAGTTCGAGCATCATATTTCTCATTCTTTTACTGATATTTTTTGTATTTGATTTGAAGAATCCAACTTCGGATTCAATCTAACATTGACATCTCCGCCACACACCAGGATTCCCTGACTTTTTATTACTGCCAATTCCAGCATATGCCTGTAGAAGGACCAGTTACTGCCAGGTGGAACATAGACATTAAGGAGGCTTATCAGGACACCAACAACTCGCCCTATTATTAAAACATATCTGCCCTCCTTGTCTATATTCTCGGAAATATGCTCATAATTCAGGGCACTTGACATTAGCGTCACCACTCCCCTTCGCCTCCCCGAACTATGAGATGAGAAATAAACATGTTTAAACCCCTTATTGTTCAGTTTAGCATGTTCAGAATCATCGAGGTGAGTTTCTTGCAATAAAGCTATTTGAAGTTTATCTTTCTTCAGTTTAGATTTTTTCCATCTCTTAACTGGGTTGAGTAAGTCATTTATGTTAAATGAAACCACCTTTATTCCTCTCCCCTCCATCTAAGTAATATTCTCCTCCAGTTCACTTATACATTTGGAGAGCCCCCTTCTCCCTAGACCTAACAGAACATGAACAAATACAAGATGAACAGGCATAATCAATGCAAACAAAAAATCTCAACATTAAAAGTTACACTTCCAATGTAGGGGTCTATGAACGTGATCCTACTGAGTCTCTCTCAAAGGGAAAAACCTCCTCCTAAGTCTATTGAAGAGGACCCTTACTGGTGGCATCAACTCAGTGAAAGACTGAACCTTGATTGAACCAATTTAATGTCTTCAAAATAACTCAGCCCTGCTGGTACTTATCTTGCCCAGTCAAAGAAGGTTTATCTCTAGTCTCCAGAAGGTGATGGAGATGTTCTTTCGAAAGCTTGAAGTTTCTCCTTGTAGCTTGGTGCTCCTGTGTTGCTGGAAGTGCCTCTCTTAGCTCTCATCTCCCTCCTCCTGCAGGAGAGCTGCTCTATCTGCTCTTTAAGGGAACTTGGTGACCTAATGACTTTCACTTTGTAACCTCTTCCTGCCAGGTCCTTAGTAGCCTCCTCTATAGTGTCGTAGATTCTGGTCCCCTCTTTGTGTCTCACTCACAGTCTTACTGGAAAAAGGGTCTGGAACTGGACCCCGTTTTCTTTCAGGACTCTACGTACCTCCTTGTATTGCATTTTTTTGAGGATGGCAGGTGGATAATCATGATCTAGGTTTAACCGTTTCTCTCGCCAGGTAAATCCTTCATTCTGCCAAGCCTTGCGGAGAAGTGACTCTTTCGTTTTAAAACTCAAGAGCTTCACTATGATGGAACGAGGTGGTGCGTTCTCCGGCGGCTGTGGCCCGTGCGCCCGGTGAGCTCGCTCTATCTGCAGGTTTAACCCTTCTCCACTCAGCCCGAGCCCCTCCTGAAGTAACTTCTCCACAAATTCATAGACTCTGATTCTTTCTTTCTGATGTTTTCACATCTAGAGCAGCTCTCCAAGTCTATTAGCTTATCATCCACTTCCACGTGTAGCTTCAGCAGCCCTGCTACCACTTCCTCCATGTTTTGGATCCTTTCTTCGGTTTTCTCCATCCGTTTCTCCACTTCGCTGATTCTTGCATTTGCTTTTACAATCTCCTCTCTGATGGTCGCTAACTGTTCTTTATTTTCCTCTTAGTTCTTGGAGTAAACCTCTAAGTTTGCCATTTTTTTAGCCTGTTTTCTTTAACTCGTTACCAATTAGCATTAGCGATAAATAAATTATAAATTATCTTCTCTTTCCCTTGTAGTTTAATTATGTCATCTTACCCCCCTCCACACGTTCCTCGTGGTATATAAATGCTCAAAAACTATGAAGGGAATTTCTGTTTTACTCTGGTTCTGTCAGGAGCTTCTTTACTGAGCTGCCATCTCTACAGTGTTCCAACCAGAAGTCACACTTTTCTGTTCTTAACTAAGCACTGTTTATCACATAACACTTTATTTAACATTTTAACTATCACGCACGCATTCACACTCTGATGGATGCATCAAAGCAATTTGGGGTTCAGTGTCATGCCCAAGGACACTTCAGCACATAGACTAGAGAATTCAGGGATCGAACCACCAACCTTCATGTTGAAAGACAACCCACTCTACCTCCTGAGCCACAGCCACCCCGAGACATATAGATAAGCTTGTATGTTTTGACCATGAGCAGATCGCTTCTTTCTCCACACTTTGGCCTTTCCTTCACTTTGGTAAAGGTTCATCTTTGTCACATCAGCTTATAAAATGTGGTTTCAGAACTGTTGTGGCTCATGTCTGAACTTTTTCCAATCCGGCTTTCTGATTTTTACTGCTGATGAGTGGTTTGCATCTTGTAGAATGGCCTCTGGATTGTTCTCCAAGTCTCCTGGGAAAATGGACTGTGATATTTCCACTCTTGCTCTGTGGAAGTTCTTCATGATACAGACTGTGGTTTGGGGGTTTTCTTGACCGCTCTCAGCATTTGTAATCAGTGTTTCTATAGTATAGTGGTTTACACATTTACCTTACAAGCCAAAGGTCCCTGGTTTGATTCCAGGTGGGAAGCCCCTTTCACTATGGAGGGTTGCGTCAGGAAGGGCATCTGGCGTAAACCCTCTGCCAAATTACCAATGTGGATTAATCTCCTGTGGCGACCCCTTGGGGAAAATATGAGGGAGCAGCCAAAGGTACATTTTTTGTTGTTGATTTCCTTGGATGAGCAGTTCAGTGCCTGTTGCTCAATATACTGGGGGTTTCCTTTTTTATTTAGGGCATTCCAGATTGTGGTGCTGATAATGTTCAGTGTTTCTGAAATACCTCTGATGGATCTCTGGCCTTCATGTTGGTCTCACCTACTTAACTACAAATGCACTCTTTACAGGTGAAAGCCAATCTTCTATGACTCACCTGGGTGACAAGAAGGGCCCGTCGTGTTCCATTAATTATGCTGCCCTGAAAAACTGGGTGGTTTGATCTAAACTGTGTAAATACGTGGACATTTCATCTTCATCTGTTGATGTCATACATTAATGTCTTCGGTGCACATCAAAAACTGATGAACTGGCCTTGGTGTTCCAATACTTTTGGGAGGGACTGTATGAAACAGCAAACATAATGGTAGAAGTATGACTTTCAAGTGAGAAAAAGGTTTGTTTGTTTTTTTGACCAGTGAAATTAAAGTAACTTTATTATCTTGCTTCAAAATCACTGCTCAGCTTGGTTCTGGGGGAAGTTTCAAGGTGGCTACCAAGTCAGAAATAATATTGTAGCCAGGGATCCAGACAGTAGCAGCATCCTTCACATTTCAGATATTTATTTAATCGTTCAGTCGGAGGCATTAAAGTCAAATGTTTACATAGTAGTTTTACGACCTTTAACCTCAAATCTGTCTATTGATCATCCAGGCTTGAGTCATAACCATATCGCTGAACTTGGTAAAGAATCCTTCAGAAACCTGCCCTTCCTCCACACCTTACTGCTGGACCACAACTTCCTGACCAGTGAGTCTCTACAGGGTGGAGCTCTGACCAATCTAACCCAGCTAGAGGTCCTCGCCCTGGGCCATAATATCATCAGCATGGTGGGTACCTCTGCAGGGAAATATGCACTTGGGAAAATATTTGCAAAGCAATAGGTTTGTCTGCAGTTTTCATTTTGATTGAAAGATTTTGCTGCTAAATGATTATATTATTATCATAGGCTGTATATAGAAGATGGACATAGGCACTGTGACATTACCACTTGCTTAAAAATGAGCATCTCCACCATCACGGTCTTAGCTTTTTGAAAACCTGACATCACACATGTGGGGCGGATCTGACTGTGGAACTAAGGGACACTGCATGCTACTTGGCTAACTGCTTATCAAACACATAGCGAAGCTTACCCCACTTCCTTCTGGACACTAACAGGGCCTGTAATATACAAAATGAGCATTATGTTGTATTCAGTAAGGCTTAAAGCTAGTAACAGAATCCATAAACTCAACAGGAACATGTTTACTAAGGAAGCGATTACTGAGTAAGAGAACCCAGGGGAATTTTCCCATAGACTTCCATACAAAAGGATGACTTTTTAATAAATGCCAGGAGTTGCCCCCTGCTGGTCATTAGAAAGAATGCAGGTTTAAGGCACAAAAACCAAACAGTAGATGTTAAGTCTTCCACAGCATTTCTTGTACATTGGAAGAACATAGAGTGTTTTGCATTGTGGGCATAAATCGTTGAAGAAAGAATTAATTCTATGTTGCTGTGCAGATCCAGGGTGGCTGGTTTCAAGGTACAAAGGCTCTGCGGAGCCTGAAACTGGAGGGAAACCTGCTCAGCAGTTTGAACGCTGGTTCCTTCCCTCTAAATGACCTCAGAGAGCTGGAGAATCTAGATGTGTCAGATAATCTGATTAATCATCTAGACAGACACAGGTTAGTAATGAATATTACTGTTTACTTATTTTGTTTTCCTTTCTTTAAAAGAAAAGAAAAGATGTTCAGCAACACCTATGTAATATATAATATGATCCTCTCTGTGGTCTTAGTTTCCGTGGCTTGGTGAGCCTGCAGACTCTGGATCTGTCCAGAAACCGCCTGAGTTCTGCTCCTGTGGAGGCGTTTTCCTACCTCACGTGGCTGACAAACCTCAACTTAGACCTCAACTCATGGAACTGTTCCTGTCAGCTCCTGGAGCTTGCTGCCTTCCTGTCAACTTTCATTCAACAACCCGACAAGGTGCAAGAACTCCTGGCCAGCCTTTTCAAATTAGCTGTCTAATTCTGGTTGCATAAATCTGGGTCCACTCATCAGTGCAAACTGAGCAGAATTAAACCTAACCTCCTTCTCCCCTGCTGACCTCAGACCCTCTACAATGGCCGTAGGATGGTGTGTGTGAGCGCTGACAACCCAGCTGTAACCACGGTGCTGGAGCTCACAGATGCCAATTGTGTCCCGTCCAATCAGAACATCACTGTGCAGATAGAGACGAGAGGCAGCGTGACGCCTCAGCTGTATGCTCGAGATCTGGCCATCACTGCCGTCATCTGCTTTATTGGTGAGAATGATACAAAACACGTCATGAAAGAAACATGGTTTCATTAGTTGGAGTTACAGTTAGAGTCATAAGTATTTGGACAGTAAGACAATTTTTTTTTTGTAATTTGGCCTCTGTACAGTCAAAACTGGATTGAAGTGCAGACTTTCAGCTTTAGTTTAAGATGCTTGACAAAGAATTGCATTAACTGTTTAGGAATTACAGCCATTTTTATACAGTCCCTTTCAGAGGCTCAAAAGTAATGGGACAAATTAAAATAATTTTAAATATAAGGATTGTTTTTGATATAATACATTATTCATATTGGGTTAATTCTTTGAGGTCTGAGTTATCACCGGTGACAATTCTAACAATATTTTACAAAAAGGTAAAAGTGACTTGTTTTTGTTAAAAATATAAGTGGTTTTTGATGTGTGTCTGTTAGAATGATCATTTTCTTTGTTCCCTGACTGCCAAGACTTGGAAGAACAATTTAATAAAAACAAAAATTACATATTGTGATTGCCAAAGGTTACAGTTAAGTGTGGGATTATCCCCAATGATGACTTAGACCTTACAGGGTAAACTTGTCTGTAAGATAGTTGGCGAGCTACCAAGGACGCTTACAAAACAAGTGAGTTTGTTGAGCTGTGTTAACTTAATGAAGGAACATACCTGTACTCTCCATGTCGTGACCACAACCACAACCATTCCATTATGTGCCATAAACATTCAGGGGGGCATAAAAACCTTGGAAAGCTTGAACCACTACTTGGTAAACTGACAAGCTCAGACAGCAACTGTATATCTAGCATGCTTAAGGTCTTTTTATGCAGGTCATCTGGAATTAGGTCTTTGGGCAGAAATAATATGATAGCCTCCAGCAGGTAAAAATCTCTGTCTCAAAGTTCTCAAAGATCAATCTGGGTTCCCAAATTCTGAGATATTTTTCCACTCAGCTACAGCTTGATGACTATGTTTCAGAGCTTCTAGTCCCATATGTTATAAGAGAAGGACTTTGTCCCAGTGTGGCCAGTGAAACCAACACTATGACTTCAGATAATTTACAAAAAAGTGCAGAAATGCTTAATGGCCTTCAGAAAGTCGCTGAAGGTTTCAAAGTTATATTTTGGCCAACGTGAGCTTCTATTCCTCTTCAGAGAGTACCTGCACACAGCCACGGTTTGCTCAGGCACGATCGGTCAATAAAACTACAATAAGACTACAAACACAACACAAATGGTGAAAGGGACCAAAAAGCTTCCTATACCAAAAATGACATGTCATAAACAGGAAACTGCTCATAGAGATTACGTAAAGGTAAAATTAAATCCTCTGGCTGTTTTACCTTTAGTTAAATCAGAAATGTCAGTTAGGTCCATGAGAGCTTCTCGACTGTCAACTAATTTGTCATGATGTAGAAACGTAGCACTGTTATGAAGAATTGCAGAGATTAAAGTGAATACCCAATAATACTCCTGCTGTGCTTCAGGTGGTGTTGGCCTGACCCTGCTGATGGTCCTGATTTACTATCAAGTGTCTCGAAAGAAGAAACTGAAAGAAATTCAAAGACTGAAAGAGCAAGAAGAAGGAAGCAACAGTGTGGCTAACCACCATGTCAATCACCTAGATTTTAGTGGGAGGAAGAGGAGGGATTTTTTCTTGCAAGCCAACAGCAGTCAACAGTGGAAGAAGGAAGCCATGACTTTGGACGCAAGAACAAATGACCACAATGGCCAGTTTAGATTTAGAATTGATGAGGATGGTGGATATTTCAGGTGTCCTGACTGCAGCAGTGATGCACCGAGGCTGAACCCAGTGTTCAGCAAAATGAACGGAGGGATGGAAGCAGACAGAGAGAGAAGGAAAATAAGAATGATGACTGAGGAGGACAGGAAAAGGATAGGGGTTCAGCAAAGAACCTTGAACTGGGTTTCAAGTGGAAATACGAACTCATCCTCTAATCCACAAAGAGAAGCCTTTAGTCAGAGAACAGAGACCCTGCCACTCCATAAGAATGACAGAGACGCGGACAACCACAGGACAGACACAGAAGCGAAGAGCAAAGGACACGGGCATTTACACTGTGAAAATTGCCACAGGACTTACAGATCACCAGAGCAGAACTTGAGACAAGGGAGGGTTCAGACCTGTCCGACAGACTCTGCTCTGTTTGATGGCTTCCCTTCTCAGCACAGGCTGAATGACAGAGGAAGGAATTCTCAAAACAACTCTGACATGGTGAAGAACGTACAGTTAAGGAGAGAAACCAGAAACGTATCGTTTGATCTACAGAGTCCAAGAACCCTGGAGCAAGGGAATGGTAAAGGCGATGACAAGAATGAAGAGGAAGCAGCAAGAGACAAAGAGAAAGGAAAAGAAGGAAGACACAAAGTCCAAACCAGCCACTTGCTGAAGGTCAAACTGAACTTGAACCCCTTACGAAAAAGCAAAGTCCATCCTAGGAGGAAAAACGAGCAGGGTCATTCGGAGAAGAGTAGCTCCAAGAAAAGCAAAGGAAAGAAAAGGGATGGGAAAGAACGAGAGGAGAAGGAGGAGAAAGGAAAGTCTGGAAAGAAAAAACTGAGGAAATCCTCCAAGACTGAAGGTGAGAAAGAGAAGGAAAAAGAGGACAGAGGAGAGGAAGGACAGAGAAGCAAAACCTCTGCTAAAAAAACAGTTTCCAAAAGTGAGAGCGGTGACAAGGAAAGTACAGAAAAGAGTCAACACCCGGACAACTCCCAGCCAGCCCAAAGCAGCAGTGCTGCTGACCAGTCGGCTTCTACCGTTGTTAGTGAACACGGTCAAAGTCTGCAGAGTACTCTGTTTCAGGGCGCTGGACTGGCTCTGGGCAGTGCCCAATTTTCTTCCCAGCTTCCTCCTTCCATTTTTGCTTCTGACAGAAATCGTGCTACCAGCCTCTCCCTGCTTGGCTCAGCTGGCTCACAGCAAAGTGGCAGCAGCTTCTCTCTTCAAGGAGGGAACTTTTTGCTCAGCGCCATGGCCACCAGTGGTCCAGCTCCTAGTGTAACATTCAGTCGGCCGAACGTGGCTCCGAGTGGTGCTCCAGACACCTTCAGCAGACAGGCTGCAGACGGGGTTATGTCTGCTGTTCCCTCTCTTATAGCCAACACTGTACATGCTAACCCTTTTCAAACAAGTGCAACTCCTCAAGCTGGAGTAGCTGTTAATCCTGTGCCCATCCAGGCCCCCTCTCAGAGCCAGCTGCCTCCTGACAACTCTCCTTTTGTAGCCAAGCTAAAACCAGAACCAGCACAGGGACCAGCCATTCAGACTGCAGCGGGACTGGATCAAGTTCCTGCTGAAGCTCAAGCACCGTTGAGCAAAGACAACCTGCCTACCTCCCAGCATGGTATGTCTGAGGAGACCCTTCACAGTTTTGAACCAGTGACCACAGTGGAGAACATATCAAATAGGAACAGCCAGACAGAGACTGTGAAGGTACCTGGTAGCTCGACAGTCGATATGTCATCAGGGGCTGTGGCTCTAACTGAGGGGGCTGCAGCGAGGGGGTCTGGAGACAGCATGCAGGCGCCGGGAGAGCAGAGTGGATCCTCCACAGAAGCTGCTCTGCTTCAGCAGGAGTACCTTCCAGAGGAAGAAGGTTCCTCCTCTCCAAGGAGGAAGCTGAAGCTGGTGCTTCCAGAGAAGACATCTAGTCGCCCCCCCACTGCACTGGAGAGGAAAATACGCTAGCAGCTAACTTTTTTTAAGTAGACATGTAAGGGTTTGAGTAAAATTTAAGATCTGAAAGTATCATAGCTGAGACAGGTGCCTTCATACTTATACATTGTTAGTGTGATGTTAATGTAACCGCCGCAAAATGTCATTTTATTTTTTTAAAATAGTATTATAGAAAAACAATTTGCTGACATTTTTAATTTCAAATCTAATCGTTCAGAATAGAATTTTGAAAATTGCTTTAAAAAAGAACAAAAACATTTCCTCAAAGTTCGAGGTTCTTCTCAAACATCGCCAGGAAGTGATCGTTAGACGTTCTAGCAAGAAAAAATATTTTATACCACCTCTTTCACCATCAAGGATCCCAACCCGAAATGCAAATGACATGTTGAGAAACAACGATGCAAAGCGCAAGGCAGGAGGCTGCCGTTTGGAGAAGGTCTCGATGAGGATCGACTGTGGCCGCCGGATGTGCAGATCCCTCGATACCTTTAAGAAAGGTTGGAAAACAGAAGATAAAAGGGGAGGGAGGGTGAGGCGCTGAAGTGAGAGTGAAGGGAAGTGTAGGGCAAGCAGGTTTTTATAGAGGGGGAGTATTTGGGGTGTGGCCCCGCTCCTGAAATTCAGATAAAATATCTCAAAATAAAACATTATCAACAGAAAGAATGAGATGTTTATTTTTTAAAAGGTTGTACCTTATGGTTGAATCAAACTCACAACTCCTGATGTTGAGTGTGTTTCTTATCACGACAACATCAACACCTTCCACTGGTACCTTGTTTTCTCCCCAAAGGGTCGCCACAGCAGATTAATCCACATCAGTAATTCAGAAAAGGCTTCATGCCAGATGCCCTTCCTGATGCAACCCTCCATGATGAGAGGGGCTTGTGTCCCCACCTGGAATCAAACCAGGGACCTTTTGGGCCTAAGGTGACTGTATAAACTGCTACACTACAGAGAAAGATGCACTTAATTCCTTCATTGCAATAATCTGATCTACATTTCTTACCCTTTTACGAGCCGGTCTGAAACGCTCAGTTTTTGCAGTCGGACCGTGACCAGTTTTGACCTGGCCGGCGACTTTGTGGTTTCAACCACGTTTGCTGAGATATTTCTCACTTTGTAAGAGACGGTCTGACCCAATTTCTATTCAACAAACAACTTTATTCATCCCCAGATGGGGAAATCCAAATCACTGGCACTTGTATTGATAGAAATGAGCAGTGAGGGAGGTCTGTGAGTAAGGCTCCCCAGCACAGGTGCCCTTGAGCAATGTAGGGGGTTTGGTGCCTTGCTCAAGGGCACCTTGGCAATGCTTGGGGGGGGTGAGCCGACATCTCTCCAGCCTCTGGTCCACCGCCACACATATGGTCTTGAGCCAGCAGGTCTTGGATGGCCACCAGATACAGGTCCAGGCGGGTCTTGAACTGGTGGCCCTCAGCAACCCTCTAGCTCCAAAATGAGCCATTGCTGCCCCACGAACATGCCTCCATCCATTCATTTTTGCAGTTATACCACAACCAGTCTTGACCTGGGAGGTGATGTTGGGGTTTCAGCCATGTTTGCTGGGCTCTGCCACAGAGGTATTATGGTTTTGGGTTGTCTGTTTGTTACAAATGGAGGGGAAGGGAGTTCTTCCTTCCCATAGTCGCCGAGTGCTGCTCATAGGGGATGGTCTGATTGTTGGGGTTTTCTCTCTGATACTGTAGGATCTTTACCTTACAGTGTGAAGCAGCTTGAGACGACTTTTGTTGTGAACTGGTGCTTTATAAATTGAAAATTGAATTGAATCTGCCAAAGGACAAGGTGAAATACACCTTCAGTATAAGTTGGAGCCAACTGTGACTTAGGAGGTACAGCACTCTTCCACTTGGAAAGTTGATGGTTCGATTCCTGGCTGCTTGAATCTACATGCTGAAGTGTGCTTGTGCAAAACACTGAACCCCAAATTGCTCCTGATGCATCCATCAGAGTGTGAATGTGTGCCTGATAATTAAATGCACTTAAAGGCACAGAATAAAGTGCTGTGTGTGTGTGTGTGTGTGTGCGTGTGTGTGTGTGTGTGTGTGTGTGTGTGTGTGTGTGTGAGAGGGATTC
>VUQH01081017.1:0-16589 GCA_015106775.1 Etroplus canarensis | reverse complement strand
CGTCATTTAATTTTGGTAAATTTATGTCATTAAGAAATTCTGTAATGGTAGCATCTGATGGATTAATCTGTGATGAATATAAAGCTTCATAAAAGTCTTTGAAAGATTTATTTTTTGTGGATCATGTGTGATATTTCCAGCTGAGTCATTAATAGAATAGATAGTTGTTCTTTCTTTATTTCGCTTTAATTGACTGGCAAGGAATTTTCCAGATTTGTTACCATATTGAAAATTTTCCAAACGCAGTCTTTGCATCATGAATTGTGTGTTTTTATCAATTATTTCATGTAATTTTAATTTTAGTTTTCTCAACGTGTTAATTATATGCTCTTGTGGTGAGGCAGCATAGGCAGTTTCTAATGATTTGATTTTTTGTTCCAATTCTAGTATAAGAGTTTTTTTCTTTATTTTTCTTATGTGAACTATAAGATATTATTTTACCTCGTATTACTGCCTTTCCTGCTTCCCAAAGATACTGCTGGCAGATCGTTATTTTCTAAATATATTGTCCATTCCTTCTTAAAATAGTTAATAAAATCCTCATCTTTAAGTAATGATGTATTAAATCTCCAGTTCCTAACTGGTGGTGTAATTCTCTTGCCCTCTTTAGTGAAAGGATTCAGGTCTGTAGTGGGGGCATTTTGCTGACATGGTGTGGGTCCACTTGTTCACTTGCAGGACGGTGTTGCTACATTTCAATTGTTTTCATTAATCACCTTTAACCTATGATAAAAACACTTCCAAAACTGATGGAAGCAGCCTCTTTAAGAATGACAATACACCCAACCATAGGACACAAGGGGGTCGTTAAATAGCCATTCAACTCCACTGAATACCTATTATGTTAAAAACTGAGTACACCCTTGCTGCTTTCATAGAAATTAAGAAAGTAAACAGCAGCTAGTTACTACTAATTACTTGATTAATTATTAATCAGCAAGTATGACCACCTCTATAGAAGCAGAAGTTTTGGCAGTGTGCTGGTCTGGAGCACTCAAGTGTGCAACCATAGATGCCAGAGCTAATTCTTCCCAAAGTCAGACCATGCAAAACCCCTGAGCTGCCTCTCACATTCAACAGGCCTCAGCTAACATGTCAAGTGGTAAAGTTCATGACTATACAATTAGAAAATACTAATCAAGTATGACTTGTTTGAAAGACTTGTTAGTAAAAAAAGCCTTTTCTCTGTAAAAAGAACATGCCAGCATCACTTAGGTTTGCAAAGTGGCATCTGAATAAACCACAATACTTCTGGAAAAATGTCTTCTGGACACACAAGCCTAAAGTGGAGAGCACAAATGCTGCATGCCAACTCTCAAGCTCAGTCATAGAGGTGTAATGATTTCAGCTTGTTTTGCAGTCACAGGACCTGGGCAACATCACCAGTTACTGAATGGACTATAAACACTTTCGTGTCACAAATGCAGGAGGTCTTGACCCAAAGTTGACTTCAGACGAAAAAGGATGTAAATAGGTACCTTTATTAAAGCAGATAAAGTCTATAGGTAATGAAATCCAGGATGCCTGACACAAGGGGCACAACTGGGAGGAAACACAGATGGCAAGACAAAAACTGAGGGAGAGACAGGACTATACTTACAGAGACTAATTGGAATCAGGGAATTGGGGAAGTCAAACTAGCCACAAGAAGACAAACTAACCACAAGAAACAATGACTAACAAAGTAAAACAGTAAATCAAGAACAACAGACTAGATACAAGGAGACACCAGAAAGACAATAAAACCAAACCCAAGGAAACACTCAAATAACCAACTCTGAAAACACTAAACTATAGCTCAAATACAATATACTAAAATAAATATTAGGAATTAATCCTCAAATAAACAATAACTAAAATCAGACAATAAAGCCTGTGAACCATGACATTTTGTATACTAAAGTATTCTAAGTCAAATGTGAGGCCATCTGTCTGACAGCTAAAGCTTGGCCGAAATTAAGTCACGCAACAGGACAATGATCCCAAGCACACCAGCAAATCTACAACTGAAAGGCTGAAAAAGAAAACAGTCAAGGTGTAGCAGTGGCCCACTCAAAGTCCAGACCTCAACCCCATTAAAATGCTATGGCAGTGCCTTAAGAAATCTATGCATAATCAAAATTCCTGCAAAACTCAATAAACTGAAGCAACACTGTAAAGAAGAATGGGCCAAAATTCCTCCACAAAGATGTGAGAGATGGATAAAGTCATACAGAAAATAATTACTTCAAGCTGTTGCTGGTAAAGGTGGATCTAAAAACTACAAAAACAGCATTTTTTTCTCAACAATTCATGTACTTTTAGCGCACACTGTATATCCTTGCAGCTCCAAACCTGTAGAACGACCTACCACTCCAATTCAGATGAGCTCCTTCACTGGCTGTTTTTAAATCAATTTAAAAAAACACACTTTTATTTCTTGGCTTTTGACTCCGTGTGAAATGTTGCCAGTAAATTTAATTCACTGTTTTGTCCTTTTACAATTTCATCTGTCATTATATTTTGCACCATTTTTTAGTTACTGGCCTGTGTTGTCTTTTATATTTTTACTTTTGGTGTACAGCACTTTGGTCAGTGTTGTTGTTTTTTTAAAGTGCTTTATAAATAAACTGGTATGTTGTGGTATAGGAAAATCATGGCTTGTGCATACTTTTTCACAAGACTGCATCTTCTGACTTTATCTTCCAAGAGGGATGGTTTAGGCTCTAAATGCTCCAGCATGCTCATGTGCTAATTTCTACCTGTTTGATGGACATTTAGTGTAGGGCAGGTGTCATACAGCAGGTGTAGGGGTGAGAAGTATCCACAATATACCATAAACTCCTCTGTGTACTACAGTATTCTAGAGTTAAATGAGAGGCCATCTGCCTGATGCCAAAAGCTTAGCCCAAATATAGTCATGCAACAGAACAACGATTCAAGCACACCAGGTAATCTACAACCGAATGGCTGGAAAAGAAAGAATCAAGATGCTGCAATGGCCCAGATTACATAGAGAACTATGTAAACTTTCTTTTTCACATGACTGTATGTTAAAAAGCCTTTTTCACTATCCTCAAAACCTTTTGGAGAAAGAATGTTCTATGCCTCCAGCAGAGTTGTAGGGCTTTTCTTGCAACAAGAATGTGTTATATCTTGCTTAATAAGACAACATTTTATGTTGATCTTTCTTTTCATTTGTAATCCATCTGTATGTTTAAAACAGTCCCATGTAATATAATAATCATATACTGCTTTAATGAAACCACAACAAAATTTAGATGATGTGAGTCCACCTTTATATGTTAGGTCATTTTTTTGTTTCTCTGTCAGGAAATCAAGGGAAAAAATGTTGTTTAGCACAATGTTTACAGCTCTCCTTTTTTCATGGTCTGATTAGACTCGCATTCACACACACCTCTTTCTGTCTGAGCTGTTGCTATAGAGACACTAATAAAATTGTTAGACCCACTGCGATGTATTTTCCAACTGTGGTTTGAGTGACAAGAGCTGCTGACAGTTAGAAAAAAACATACCACTGGCCCCTGAGCAAGGCACTAAGGTTAGTGTCATGCTTTTCTTCATAACAAACAAATAAGAAAGGAAGATGTTCAAATGTTCAGTAGTTGGCATTGGAGAGCAACTGTCAACCATACTGGTAAGATTCAAAAGATAGCACTGTAGGATATTTGCAGAAAAGGCTGCCATGGTGATTTACTATAATAGGCTCTATTTTATTTCTGTGGAACTGGGTGGGATCAGTGTGGTTTTGTCAGAGAAAGAATGAGGAGAATAAAGAAGCGCTGTGTTCAAGCTTACAGTTACTTATGATCGTACACATGTCTGTGGAAAAATACCTGCTTTCAATTACAACATCATACACCAAAGGTGAGATTTGATACCATATTGCTTGTGTTATTTTTCTTTTTCATCTAAAAAAGAGCTACAGTAGACCTCTTTCTTTCCACTACAACTGCACAATTATGAAAACAATTATAATGACAATCATGTTGGTCAATACTGACACCAGTAGTATTTTACATGATTTCTAAAGATTTTGGCAAATTTATTAAACTTGAAAAAATTCTCTTCTTTTGAAATATGCTAACGTCTTTAAAGATAAAAGTCTTTCATCTGCACAATATCACTAAAAGTAGAAGCACCCTGTCAGAGAGAAAAACTAGTTCATGTACTTACTACTTCTAGGCTTGACTATTGTAAATTATTTTGGTTTCCAAAGTTTCTAAACGTAGAACGGGAGGCAGAGCCTTTAGCTATCAGGTCCCTCTCCTCTGGAACCAGCTTCCAGTGTATATTCAGGTGTCAGACACCCTCTCTACTCTTAAAATTAGGCTCAAACTTTCCTTTTTGGTAAAACTAATAGTTAGGGCTAGATCAAGTCTCCCTGGCTCATCCCTTAGTTATGCTACAATAGGCTCAGTCTGCTGGGGGACTTCCCATTTCTTCTCCATCTACCTCTTTTCATTCCTCATGCATTTATCTGCTACTATATGTTATTAAATTCTTCTCTCTCCCATAGCCTGTGTTGTACTTATCTCTCAATACTCTCCTTTATTTCTTTTCTCTTTTCCCTCACCCCCATCCTGTTGGAGCAGATTGCTGCTCCCCCTAATCCTGGTTCTGCTAGAGGTCTCTTCCTTTTTAACAGGAGTTCTTCTTGCCTACCGTCGGCAAGTGCTTGCTCATAGGGGATCATCTGATTGTTGGGGTTTTCTCTCTAATATTGCAAGCCATAAAGCACCTTAAGGAGACTTTTGTTGTGAAATGCCATGATAAAAATGAAAACTGAACCTAATTTAACTGAACTGAAAAATGAAATAAATAAAAAAATAAATAATTATGAACTGAAAGGGGCAAGCATAAAGTGCAGCGATGTGCTAAAATGCAAAGCAAAAACATCCAAACCAGAAAGCATCACAATAACCATTTTCTCTCGATTATCTTGTTGAAAATTGTTGAAAACCAAATGCAATTGAAATCAACTGCACAAGCCTTTTTTGTAGTTCACCTGAATGTTGTACTAAATTAAATGGTAATGTTTTAATGTAAGTCTATTTAATTAAGTTAAATGCTTAATTTTTGAGGGAGCAGCCAGGCAAAGTCAGTATTTTGTTTGTGTTTATTTACTACAATTCTTAGCATTTCCCCCAGAGTTTATCTAGCTGCTCACGTGAATCTAATCTTTCAGTTTATGGCTGGCTAGATTCTGGTAGGCAAATAGCAACTTTAAATTTTTCTTTACTTTGTTTGTTTTGTACATTTTCATACTGGTATCAGTTCTGTATATGTGCACGGACGGCCTGCACAATCAGCTCAAATGAAGACGAGAAGACCAAGTTTAGAGACCCACTGAACTATAAGAGGAAATCTGTGGGACACAACTGTTCATCAATTTATGCTTTCTGAGTAGTGAAGGCTGATGAGCAGATGGCTTATCAATTCCAGTAGAATGAGCTGATCAATAGACAACAGACATGAGGACTATCCAGAGCCAAATGAAGTGGAATGTTTCAGACTAAACAGCTGAAGCACCAGCTGAACCAAACATGTCATTCACCAGCTTGCCTGGCATCAGGGGTTAAGATCAAATTAACCTGCCTGCTACATAGCAGAGTAGCTTTAGGGAATAAATTACTAGCAGCATCTCCCCATGTTAATCACATATGAAGATAATTATATTACAAACCAAACCCACTGTAAGTCAGTGAGCTAGGTTTGGCATTTCAAAAACACTGACATATGATTTTTGTGCAAAAAAAGGGGGGAGCCTTTCAGAGGAGTTGATTGCAGTCTGAAAATGACATATGAATAAACAACTTACTTTGACTTGTTCTTGTAGTTTTCCAAATCGAACTGTGCCACTGAGAATCCTGCTGATGAATCTCTGCTTTTCCTGCTGAAGTGCTGATGCCTAGGGAGGTAGACAGGGAAGATGGGGGATTACTGAGCTAAAAGAGGAACACAGAGGGAGGGTAGAATGCACAATTGGATAAAGGAAGTAAGAAAAATATGTGAGAATTGGAGAATCAGAATCAGAATCAGATTCAAACTACATATTGTCAATTTACAGGACTGCTATGCAGCTAAATGGGTAAGGCACAAACATTGTCTATTTTCTGTACAGCACACCACTCTACAGTCTCTCCTCACTACCTGCTTAGCCTTCGTTTTATCAAGATTTTACAAAAGGTTAGAGTCAGCTCAGGCACCTCAATGTCAGTTTTTCCCAGATAAACTTAAGTAGGTGGTTGTGGTTCTGTAGAACTCTAAAAAACCAAAACAAAAAAAAAGATCATAAAATGTCTTTAACTGCAATAATCTGAGTGTTTTACAGTTAATTGATATAGTTAATCCATATGTTTTTGGCCAGTGACATATTTTTGTAATTTTGCCTCTGTACATGACTGTGGAAGATTTTGAATCAATCAAAATGTGATCAAAGTGCAGACAAGGAGTTGAACCAAAGTACTGCATTAACTGTTTAGGAATTACAGTCATTATATACATAGTCCCTTTTAGTGTCCCCCGGTATTGTAGTGGTTTAGTGGTTTGCACATTCGCCTTACAAGCGAAAGGTCCCTGGTTCAATCCTAGGTGAGGACACAAGCTCCTCTCACCATGAAGGGTTGCATCAGGAAGGGCATCCGGCGTAAAACCTCTGGCAAATTACCAGTGCGGATTAATCCGCTGTGGCAACCCCTTGGTGAAGAATACAAGGGAGCAGCTGAAAGGTACATTTTCATATATATAGTCCCACATCTTCAGAGGCCCAAAAGTAATGGGACAATTTACTGACTGTGAAAAATTAAGCAGATTAAAGATTTAGAGTTGATTCCAAGTGTTGAACTTCCATTTGGTAGCCATTTACTGGACCTCTCAACATGAGGTCCAAAGAGAAGTCAATGCAAGGGAAAGAAGCTATTTCTAAACCTATCAGAGGGATGGCACAAACTTTAGGAGTGGCAAAAACAAGAACTTGGAACATTTTTAAAAAGAAGCAATGTACTAGCCAGCTTAACAACACCAAAAGGCCTGCCAGGGTACGGAACACAACTAAACTGAATGAACGCAGATTTCTTTATTTGGTTAACCCAAGTCGAGAACCCTCTTGAAGGTGTATTACTGTTAAAGTGTGCAATCAAGAGATGCCTTTATGAACATAAATACAGAGGGTTTACTACAAGGTACAAACCATTGGTTAAAATGAAAAACAGAAAGGACAGATTTTTCTCAGACAAACATCTAAAAGAGCCCACCCACTTCTGGGGAAAAATTCTTTGGACAGATGAAACCAAGATTTCCTTGTGCCAGTATGACAGGAAAATAAAAGTATGGAGAAGGAAAGGAGCAACTTGGGATTCAAAGAATACCACATTCTCTGTCAAATACGGAGGTTATGGCATGGGCATGTATGGCTGCCAGTAGAAGAGGGTCACTAGTGCTTATTGATGATGTGACAAAACTGAAAGCAGAGACCCACAAACAAGCAGGAACTGAGAGCAGCAGTAAAGGCCTGGCAGAGCATCTCAAGGGAAGAAAGACAGGATATGGTGATGGCCGTGGGTATAGACTTCAGGCAGTCATCTAAGTATTAAAAAAATCCTCATATTTAAAATTGTGTTAGTTTGTCCCATTACTTTGGAACCTCTGAAAAATGGGGGACTATGTATAAAAATGGCTGCAATTCCTAAACAGTAAATGCAATTCTTTTGTCAGACCTCTTGAATTAAAGCTGAGTTTGCATTTACCTTTGGACTGTTTGATTTAAAATCCACTGTAATGGTGTGCCATTGCACAAAAACTTCTTCTTCTATGGACCTAACTGTATAACTAAACACTGGGGTCCAGTGCCAGAAAATAATGGCAACTAAAATTTTAAAAAACCGATCAGCCAGTTATCCTTATATATGTAGATATGTCTTGAGAAACACATCTACCTAACATGTCTAATCGCAGTGCAGCAAATAACAAAGTTACTGCATCTATTAGTATCTACCAGTGTCTATAAGACACTGAACCCAAGTACATACTTTTTATCTGTTTCATATTAACTCTATTTTCTGGTTTGATCAACATACATAACTTTGACTGGCTTTGACTGAAACTACATTACAGTATGTTATGTTCTCTGTTATGAACATAACATACTCTGTCTGAATAATGAAAGCATATATATACAAAAGAGGAAACAATGTTACAATAATTATATTGACTCTGAGAGTACAGCTGCTAAAAATAAGGACTTATTCCATTAGTGGTAGCTGTTGTTCTCCTCAATACAATGCTCCACAGTCAGAGCGAGAAATATACATTTTCTCTTCTAGTTCAAGCTTGTACATGTTGAAAACAGAATAAAAAATAAACCTAAACAGAATATTAAAAAAATCAACTGTGTTTTATCCAGTATGTATCGCTTAATTGAAGCATAACACATGAAACACATGGGCTTCTCAAAGAGATTGAAGCAAATGGATTAAATGCCTTTCCAGCTGGTTGTAAAATATCAGCTTCAGGTCATATCGCCCTTAAATTTTGGCTAATCTCAAAGCTTCTGTCTTGAAGCAGTAATCCTAGAAGGTATCAAGTAAATGTTTTACATTCTTTCTTCTATGCTTATCTTCGATAAATGGCTAGAACAATGACAGAGAGGTTAGTGAGACAGAGCATGAGAAGCTCAGAACAGAGCTAACAGCAGGTGAATCTCAACCAGGTCTTTCACTGAAATGTAAAATGTAATATGTAGCCAGCTGCAAACTATAAAGCTCCAAAAACAGTACAGCTTATCAATAACAAAACTTTACATTGCTGTTGTTACCCACTTGTGATTTTACAGCTCTTTGAATAACAAGTTAAAATAAATGGTAAAAAACAGCAATCTAATTCATCTGTATGTTGATTTTTCATTCATTCTTTAACTACTGACCATCATTTTTTTCAGTTTTTTTCTATTTTACTGCATTATTATAATGTTACTTTTACAACACCAATTCTAAAAAGGTTGGGACATTGTGTACAATATAAATACAAACACAATGCAATGATCTGCAAATCTCATAAACTAATATTTTATTCACATAAGAACATAAAAACATATCAAATGTTGAAAGTGAGAAATTGTAATATTTCAGGAAAAATACTACCTCATCTCGAATTTAATGACAGAAACACATCTCAAAAAAGTTGGTCCATGGCCATGTTTAGCATTGTGAAGCATCCCCTCATCTTTTAACAACAATCCATAAATGTCTGAGAACTGAGGAGACCAGCACTGGACATTTGGGAGAGGAATGTTATCCCATTCTGGTCTGATTTAGGATTCCAATTGCTCAACAGTCCTGGGTCTTCTTTGCATTTCATGATGTGCCATGATGTGTGTTTTCTGTTGGTAAAAGGTCTGGACTGCAGGTAGGCCAGTCCAGTACCCAGACTCCTCTAGTATGAAGCCATGCTGTTGAAATAGCTGCAGTATGCAGTGTAGCATTGTCTTGCTGAAATATGCAAGGCCTTCCCTCGCCAAGTGCTCTTTTTATACACAATCATATTACTGGCCTGTTGACAATTAACTTCAATAATTGCAACATGTTCCTTCAGCTGTTTCTTTTTAAAACCCCTTACTTTTGCAGACTTTTCGTGCCCTTGCCCCAACTTTATGAGATGTTGCTGTCATCAAATTCAAGATCAGCTAGCATTTTTCATGAAACAATAAATAGCTCACTTTCAACATTTGATATGTTTTCTAAGTTCTTCTGTGAATGAATTATTGGTTTATGAGATCTTGAAATCATTGCAATGTGTTTTTATTTATATTTTACACAGCGTACCAACATTTGTGAAACTGGGGTTGCATTTAACACTCACTGTGTCAGATCTTTGAGATTATCTGTGACTACATTGATTAACTTTACCGTTACTATACCTTCACTTGCTTACCTGCTCTTCATATATAGAGGAAAAAGATGGCAATGTTTTAAATATGGCTCGCTTCCACTGGCTTGCCTAAATGTAATACTTTCCCTTCAGTGACTTGCTAAGATGCCTGCTGTGAAAAAGGGATACTGAAATAAATACAGAGAAATTCTTAAAAGTCACACTTTTATCGCCTGCCCTCCAGAGTGCATGCTCTATTTAATACTGCCACACCAAACACAACAAAGTGCAAACAGTTTAGAAAATATTCCTTCAGAGTTTTCTGTTTTGATACACTAACTGTCATCAGCTGCATGCTGCACAGTTGCTCCTAAATACTCATAGGTTCCCAATTATACATGAACTTCAGCTTTAACTCACATTTGTCAAATTATCTGTGTTTCTTGATTAATTTGCACCTGCCAGTTTCTGGGTGCCTTCTATTTTTTTAAAGGTTTTTTTTTTCTACCTGGCTCCAGGCCTTTTAAAACCCTTATAAATTACCAAATGCACTGTCTTCAAGTCCTATCTACTGAATGTTGGAGCTGGCATTACTAGAAACAGCCTAATGAATAACTGTGAACGTTGACTACTGCAGGAAACTGTTAAAATATTTAGACCTCTCATGTTTGTGTATGCAAGCACTGCTAGATGTGGTATAAACTCTTTCTTCAATGAGTAGTATCAGTAGTACCATGTGTAATAGTTGGTCTCTCTCCTGGGAAATGTGCTCCGTCACAGAAATGAGAGCTCCCAGATAGTGCCGCGTCTTTTCCTCCTTCGATGCACACTCATCCTTTTGTTGCTTCAGCACACTCATCTTTCTTTGAGCCTTCCTGATTGATGGAAAGATAGGGGTGAGGATGTGGATGGGCAAAAGGGAATTAGGAGGAACAAAAATATGGAGAAAAAGAAGAACGAAGGCAGAGGAGGAAGGGGAAAAATAGAATGGTAAAATGGAGTGGGAAAGGGAAGAGGTTTGGGAAAAATGTAATAAAGGAAATGGAACATGGATTAAGAGAAAGGAAAGGGGCAGACAGAGGGGTTCAAAACAGAATATGGACAAAAGGTTAACTGGATGATACTTGAGATCACGCCATCGGCACAAGGTGGAGGGAAATGTTGGTTATTAAACACCTTTTTACTATCTTCACACTTCAGATTGAGAGTCCACAATAATTTCACCAGAGGTCTACTGGGAGAAGAAGGCTCCAGACCGTAACATATTTAAGACCAAACCCTGACAAAAATAAACCACCACAGGTGGAAAATAACCTGATTTAAACCACAATAAATTGTCTAACACTGTTTTTTTTCTTTTAAAGTACATACAAACCCACCAAGCATGCCAAGACTTTCACTTTTCAGGTTGATTGAGCACGTTTTTTAAACATGGGCTAAAACTCTCAAGAGAAGTAATTATCCCTACCTTAAAAAGTGATGCAAGTGATGCTACCTGTCACTCTGCTGACTTTCCCATGCCTTTATACAGACGAAAAATATTTTAAATTTGTTTGGAGATTGAATGTGTAAGGGTTTTAAAGATACAGTGAGTAGAAATCTGGAAAAGGAAAAAAGAGCCAGGATATGAAAATAGATAGCTCTTCCATCTATGTTTTGGACGTTTTTTGGGCTTTGTCTTTTACCTGCTCCTCAACTGGATTTGTTTACCTGCTCTGCCCGCCTTCCCCTGTATAACCACTGCCTGTTTCTGAATTATTCTTACCCAGGTGACTTCAGGGTTAACCCTGGCTTTTCAGTATTATGAAGGTGGTTCACTTTTGACCATAAACTGCTCTGAAGCAGGTTATATTCAGGACAAGGGAGAATGACTATGAAATCACCACTTACTGAAGGTGATGAAGAGCCCTCAGACTTCTGTGCTCAGATAGTAAGAGGGGCTGGGGTTTTTAATAGTGTCTAAAGTCTCAGCATAAGTAATAAATATAGATTTATGCAACATTATTCCTTGATTTGATTTTTTTCCCTGTTGGCCGCAAACAATTTTATGACAATTTGATTGCTCTATAAGCATTAATATATGATCCTAAAACAGGGCATCTATTTGCACTTGTGGACCTTAAATTAAAATTTGCACATAGTCTAAGCCTGCGGATTCTGTTTTCATATTTATTCTTTACTTCCAGACCCTTAAACAGCACCAAGCCTACATCTGAAAGAATAAAAATTAAAACTGTCTTGTGCAAATACATTTTAATTTAATGAAATAAGAATCAAAATTTGTCAGATTATCCTCTGTCTTAATGACTTAGTTGTGTGTGTTTCTTAGTTGTGTGTGTGTAGGACCATTATTTCAATTCATGCATTACCTGTACATGTTTGAAATGAAAATAAAGAGCCTACTTGACTTGACTTGACATGGCAGAGCTGTGACACTCTTAACTTGCACAGCAGTTTTAGATTGATAAACCCTAGGCTGACTTATCAAGTTGATAACCGTGTTCATGTGACCGCTTAATTTAATTGCCAGGTAAGTGAAACCAGACAGCAGCAAGATATCCTGGGTATGCTTAACCTGTCTTATAGTACACCCTTCTGGTGTTCTTAGTTGGGTCCTCCTCCATGTGATTGTTACACTATTACACAATTTTATACTACTTACTGATCTGGTCTAAAACCGCTATTGATTGGTCAGAGTTTCCCATCATGGATTAGGTTTTTAAAACCCTTAACACAGAGCCTTGAGGAGGTGCAGGGGTCTCTCATACCACTTAAATTTCAATCTGTTGAAGTGTTATGAGTTTGTTTTTTTTCAGTGACATTAAAAGCATTCTGACCCAGCTTTATACTAAACATCCATATACCAGTCTTTAAAGTCTCATCCACATACTGCATGTCTGTTAAACATTTTCTAAACATTTAAAAATAAATTGGCTCCAGCAGTGGAAAAATCTTTCTAAGAACTGCTTCTCACTGGTGTGCACCAGGTTTCATGTGTGAGATAACAGCAGACAAAGAACTCTGTATATTTTACTACCTGTTGGCTTGTCTGGAGAGCTCCAGCTCAGTCTCCATTGCCTTCATATTTGCAGTTAGGTTGGCTTTGTCCAGAGCCAGAATCGTGTTCTCCTCCTGCAGGCTAGACACTCTAAGAAGCAATTTGTCCATTTCACTCTTATTTCTGCTTTCCTGCTGCTCCAGTTTTCTGAGAGTCAGGAGAAGAGTTTACAGAATCATAACACAGCATCTGGAACTTCATAAACACTCAACAAAATGTATCCAACTGTGACATGAATAATATGCCAAAGCTCTGATCTCCCCTCTTTGGCTTTAAGTATATTTTTGGCGTATAATTCACTATTAAAACTGTAACATAGGATTTTGGTATTTACCCCAATAATGGTCCAACAAACAACCTACTGAAATTTGTGTTACGTTTAATAATTATGCTAATTTCCATGCTTCCACAGTTTACTTTGATTCATTTAAGAAAATATGAGCTAACTTTTAAATTCCAGGGGCTATAATGATGCCCTACCACATAAATGTACAACCCAGATGCCCTTTCTGTTGCACTTAAACATGCAGTGCTCTTTTTATTCTTCTTATCTTGCTCTACTTATATATGCTACAAATCAATTTTGAACTGAAATAATAAAGCTTTCCCCACACCTTTACATGACATACAGCAAGAACGTGAGGTGCTTATAAAGTGTTCATTGCACTGTTTCTTCCTGTCATAATACGTATGAAGTCATCTTTGTTTCATAAAATATGAGATCAGAGAGGTACCTTCTGAATTTTCCTGCAATGCTGCAGTGTTCATCCCAGGTGATGGCATCCTTTAGGCGGGCCTGCAGAGCTTGAACCTCCTTCACATCTTTCTGCACCTCCCTCTTGCTCTCTTCCAAGTCTTCTTGCAAACGCTGGTTTTCCACTTCTAATAACATCAGTTGCTTAGTCACTTTGGTTACTGCAGAGACAAGAAAGAGAGGAGAAAAACAGAGTATTAGTTTAACTGAAAGCAGAGCAAAACGAAGATAAGGAAGCAAGGACAGTGAATAGGAATTAGGTTAAATTTTTAAGTTCCTTTACTAGTTTAATTCTTTAAGATTCCTCTTCAAATTTATTTTCACTATGTCACCTTGTATGGTCAAGAGAATAGGTATGTTTTTCACATTGATAGTGTGAGATTTTTACGATAAAGGCTGTAAAGTTGTATGTTTGGGGTGCATATTTTTGAGGCGGCAGTGGGGGGGGACTAGGTTAAAAAACAACACATGAATACATACATGAAAAAATCCCATGGTACCACACAGTAACTGGACATAACACAAAATGAAGGCTAATGGTATCCCCCGAGACACAAACCATACTTCACCAACTCAGGCAGGCATTTAGACTTTTTCTAAGAAAAGGAAACTTGACAGTCATGAGATAGCAAGGCAAAAACATCTTAGATGTCATGTGTCCCATGTACTGTAGGGTTAAGTCCTCTCTCTCTCCCCATGTTCTTGTTTGTTCTAAACCGCCCCTTTAAAAAAAGACCTAAAAAGCAAGGTTATTATAGTTAACTAAAACTAAACTAAAAAACTAAAACTACATGAGAAAAAGAACTTTAGTTAACTGAAATAAAAATAAAAACTAAACTGAACTGAAAACAAAAACTTAAAACAAAATAAAAATAAAAAATAATCAGAAAATACAAAACTATAATAACTCTGCCAAAAAGTCCCAAATTGTAACATTAAAAAACAACGCAGGCATTTCACAATTTTTGAGCCTTAATTCTGAAATTGATGCGCGAGCATAGCTATTAAACATTTCACTGTGAGACTTGGTTCCCTTGTAACTGCCCACTGAAGAATTAATTTCATCTTCCAGTCTTTCACTAAGAAGAAGACATACTTTAATGATCTCTGGATAGGGAAATTACAATTTCAGTTCACACAAACAATCGTTTTGTTGTAACATACTATACATGCAGGAGGCCAGTGAACATAAATACCTTCAGCATTGTGTTTGCTGTGAGTGGCCTTGGCCTTAACATGCTGAGCCTCAAGCTGATCGAGGAGAGCCTGGTTCTCCTGCAAAACCAGACAGGCCTGTTGCTGAAGTTGATGACTGTAGAGAAAAAGCAAGCGAGAGAGAATATTACCAATTAACAGAGAGTAATTATCGGACAAAATATGTTATATGTTATAATTATTTTATGGTATATGTAGTTACTATGCTGCAGTGCTTCTACAAATAATCAATGAGATTGATTGTAGTGTAGATTGTAGTGTAATACAATCCATGCTACATTATCCTTTACCTACAGTCATGTGAAAAAGAAAGTGCACCCTCCTGACTGATAATATGTAAAAGGTTCTCAACACTTTAAACAGCACAAGCTATTATTTGACTAATACGTTCTATATTTTATAACCTTAAAGTATTTTTGCTCTTATAACGATAAATAAATGAGTTTGTATGCCAACAACTGTCAGCCTTCAACTGAAATGGGAATATTGTCTCAAAACATGAATACTGGCTCGTAGTATTCAGGTATCCAGTTTTTACAGGAGTTCTTGGAATGTGGACAAAATAAAAATGTATGCAAATGTACCACACATGAACACGACTTCCACTTGAGAAATTGAATCTATATTAGAATAAAATACTTGAAGAGGCTAACATGTCTGAAATTTTTGCAGGTTCACATAAAGTCAGTGCAATTATCTGACTTCTCAGAGCTATTTCCAGTGTGTCAACAGCATTATATGCTAGAATGATTATAAAAGACAGAATAGCAGTGGTGGGGCTTTAATTTTTCTTTTGATGCAATATCATCTATAGTAACAGACCCAAAGGCAGGCCAGCAGTGAAGAAGAAATGAATTAAGAATCCATTTAATTGTCATTACCACATTAGAATAAGAGTAAGTGTTGATGGCTGAGCATGTTCACTCAGTGCTTACAAAATACACAATCACACAGAGTGTTTGTCTTTTCTTACCAGTCTTTCTGACTGACCACTCTAATCTTGGCAATTTCATCATGGAGTTGCTCATTTTCTTTGATGACTTCCTCTACATGAACACGCAACTTCTTCACCTCCTCCTGTAGAAGACAAATACACAAACACCTATTAAAAAATAGATCATAAAAGCATCTTCTGCTCTTCTCTTCCTCATTAGCATCAATCAGAATCCTTGAATGAAACTGCAACTGGGCACAGCATCTATCTTGTTAGTGTTATACCCGCTAAGTCTGATCTCACTTCTTCCAGTGAAACTGGACGGCCTCAGTGTACAAAAACCTGCTAAAAGTTCTCATCAATGGCAACCTACAGTCTCCTCCAAAAAGTATTAGAACAGCTAGGCCAATTAATTGGCTTTTGCTGTGCACTGAAAACATTTTTTGTGATATCAAAAGACTAAAATGAGAAGAGATATCAGATTCATCTTATAATCCCTGGTTTTAACAGTCTTACCATTAGAAAAAATATGTTTTTTGAATACTTTTTCTTGCATGTCTTTTTTTGCCAATATATTTATTGTCTTTTTCAAAATTATTTCACAAACACATAACACATACACATACATACACATACACAGACTGCATACCCTTGCATCATTAAAAAAAAAAAAAAAAGGGGGGGGGAAGGGGGGAGGAAGAAAGAAAAGGGGGGCTACATTTTACAATGTTCATAAATCATTTCATAAAAATCTAACACTT